>JASBQP011018246.1:0-16667 GCA_030265095.1 Desmognathus fuscus
AAACACGAACAAAAGAACAACAGGTGCATTAAGGTTTCGGGGCCCTCTTCGCGTAAGCAAGTAATATCACCCGGGTCTAGCTTAAATCTAGCCTTTTGATCGCTTCTTACTAACAGGGATATCCTAAATCTCGTGAGAAGTTTACGTGCCAAGGGAGACATCGGGATTGTAAGATACAGAGGAAGAACAGCAGTAGAAAGGGGCAAATAGTCCCGAACTGACCTCAACAATAGCCCAGCATCCTCATGCTCGTTAGATATGAGGGTTTGGAGAGAAATCTTTAGATCCTTCAGTTCAGCCCTAGACGGTGGGTTTGACACTATGCTGGATAATGACCTGTTCAAGAGATTTCCAAGTTTCTCAATGCCCTTCAGCCAAAAATTGTTCGCAGAGGTGGAATGAGAAACTACATCCACAACCACTGACCTAGTAAAGTCTGATGGAGCTCTGGTAAGAATTTTACAGAAAAATACAAATGGGGCAGCCCGAATTGAAAACTGTATAGGTGTTAGACATGATTCTTTGTAGAGTATCTGTCTCGCTGTTGTACGGGGTATCCCCATAAGACCGGCAAGAAACCGCCGTTCAGCTCTTTCAATACAGTCAAAATTAGATGATCCCCAAATTTCTGCCAAAAAGGAGCCCTGTGATCTAGATTTCATTTTATAAATTTCCAGAACTTCTTGGAAAACGTTGAAATCTGCCACATTCGATAACTTAATCAAGGCCTGGGCCGAGGCAGACATGGCTCGCGCACAAGTGTGGATCATAGCAGCCCATGAGAGATTTGAGGAAAAAACGCCACCCAGGTATTTAAACTCGGACACTTTCTGTAGTTTGTTACCATTAATCCAAAAAGAGGGATCATTTTTCGTAGAACGAGTAGGTCGCCGATGGAATACCATAGTTTCCGATTTTTGTTCGTTTACCCTCATGTCTAGACTTGACATAAAGGCGACGTAGCAGTCGATCAGTTTTTGCAAGGAAGCAGGTGTCCGTGCGAGCAAGGCACAGTCATCTGCATAAAGTAAAATAGGAACAGACTTGCCGTCAACTTTGGGAGTATCACAGCCTAAGGCTACTAGTTTGTTGCAAAGATCGTTTATATATAGATTAAAGAGTTTGGGGGCGATTGGACACCCTTGTCTAACTCCTTTTTTTATGCAAAATTTGCCAGTTGTCCAGGAGCCCTGGCCTATCACCACCTCTCCTATTAGGTTGGAATACAGAGCACGGAGGACCGATAGCAGTGGAATTTCAAGGCCCTTACTAGCTAGCAGCTCCCATAGTTTGACATGATTGACCGTATCGAAAGCGGTCTTTAGGTCCATGAATGCTACATACAGCTTCTCCCCTTTTAGGATGTATTTAGATGTTATTAGATATAGGTTTAAAACTTGGTCTCGAACCCCTAGATTCTCAGTAAAGCCCAGTTGGAAGGGCGAAATATGGTTACCCAGACGGATCCAATCATCTAGAAACTTGCCGATAATCATGCAAAATAATTTGCAAACTATAGGTATCAAAGAGATAGGTCTATAGTTTGCTGGGTCGTTTGGAGGACCTTTCTTATAAATCGGAACGATCTGGGACCTCCTCCAGACTTCTGGGAAGAGCTGACTTTTTAAGATTGCGTTGAAGTAACCCGTTAAAAAGGGGATCCAAAAGGCTTTATACTCCAAGAAGACTTCCGGTCTAATTTTGTCCACCCCTGGAGCTTTACCTTTTTTTAAGTTCGTTAAAGCATTCTCAACGTCTTTGGTTGAGATAGATAACGCAATGGGGGAGACGGACCCGAGGTTAGATGAAATTTCCATTAAGGGGCTAAGTGGTTCGATGTCATAGAGCGATGAAAAATGGGTCACCCAACTAGAGGGGAGTATAGAAGGGTCCTCAATGCGAGAAACCTGAGAGCCCTTAAATGCAGAATTCACAGAAAGCCAAAAGGCCCTAGGATCCCTTTTCTCGGCCGCTTCCTTTATTCGAACCCAAAAAGAGGCCCGATAGGACTTTTTGGCCTTAGTGATAGTTTTTTTATAGGCCAGCTTCGCCGAGCGAACCTTAGTTGTATTAAAAGGCCTTTCTAGCTGAGATTGTTGTAGATAAGACCTGGCCTTTCTACAAGAGTCATCAAACCATACTGCATCTAGATGTGGCTTGGCCTGTTTTGATTTAATCGAGGCTGAGACGACAGAAGAAAGCCCATCGAGAAAATTATTACAAGCCTGGGTCAGCAAAGTCATATCAAGATCGTCTACAGCCAAAAAGGACAAGAGATCATCTGTCTGGGATATTATAAAACAATTCACCTGGTTGTCAACTACATTCAACCAAGTTAAAGCTCTACGATTTGGAAAACATTCGATTAGGCCATGTGTTACCGTCGAAACCGCCAAATCGATGGAAGCATTTGCTCGTGGGGCTGGGCCTCTCATAGATGCCTGTATTTGGCATTAAGCCTAAGCAGTTTGTGAGGCCATAAATGAATAAAGGTTCATAAGGTTCATATTCACTGCTATCAATTTGATCAGTACAGCCAAATATCTTTGGTTCTCTGGTTCAGAAGCAATAAAAAAATGATACAATTTCACATGTATACAATATCAGTCTCTTAGCATGTATCTAGGACTCTGAGAGTCAGAACTTGCCTCTCATTTACATAATTTAATGGAGTGTAGTACATATTAAAAAATCTTATAATGCTGTAGTTATAATTTGCTAAAATGACCAATGTATACATACATTCCAGGGAGATGAAACCAACCCCTAATGCCTCCAACCTCTGCTTTTGTGATAACTTTCTAGCATTTTCATTAAGGTCATCCTCACCATATCAATGAAGCATTTAACATATGCTAGTTGTTTTAGGGGCCTGGTCAACAGGAAGAAATACCAGAATCACAAAATTAGACTTTGCAAAAAAGAGGCTGGAACTGGGTAGGCTAGGGGGCCTACTGACCTGACGTTTTGGGGCAATGGGGGTGCAGAACTCACCTCCACCCTATTTTATAATGAATTCCTCATTTCCTAGTGGTTACTCTCTGCACGATCTTGTTTTCGGATCCTGCTGTGGGTGATGGTGTGCGGAGGGGTCTATTTCCTGCACCGGCAGGGAGCGGGAACATCTACTTGCTGCCAGTGCAGGAAAACATGCCGGCATTTCCTCCCCTTGCCTTTCATCATGCATGCGCGAAGTAAGGCAGGGTAAGGTGGGGCCTGATGACGTGATCGGAAGGGGGAATCTAGGGACACAGGGTGGGACACAGCATGGGCTGTGACGCTGCTCACGCAGTGTCACGGCCCGCCCTGGGTACATGTGCCTGGGTGTTTACTGCCACGGACATTCAAATTCGGATCGCCCTGGCAGTAAACACCCAGGCTGACTGTGTCAGCTTCCAAATGAGCACCCCCGTGCTGCTGGTATCCAGGACGGCAGTTAGAGCGGAACATTATTTGCCTTGCTCTTGCTGCCGGTCTGAATGCCGGCAGCACGCTTCTGGGTCTCTGGCAGCGATCAGCTGTTTACCAAACAATTGATCGCTGCCGAGAAACGGCGGCCCAATATTGAAGGGGAAACTTGTTCCTTTTCAAAATCGGGCCATTGTGACCCCACTGCTGTCTGGGGATCCACATTGTGGAACCCCAGACAGCAGTGGGGTTGAGGACGTGTAGTACACATCGTTAGCGTGGCCCTATGCTACACAACGTTTACTACACGTCCCTAGCCAGGAAAGGGTTAATGAATATATTAGGAAAGTTTTGTTGTTCTAATACCAGTCATAGAAAGCCCCATCGCACCAAATCAAACTCTTTTTTGTGTCTAAATAGAAAATGGATAAAGGAGTATTAAAGACTTCCGCTTTAACAACTAGAGTTATAATGGTATTTGTGTGTGCGATAGTGTCTCTTCGTAGGCCAAATCCATGTTGGTCATTCAGTAAAAGAAGCAGTATCACTCTGGCCAAGTGTAAAGCAAGAATCTTGGAATATATCGTTGACCAGAGCGATAGGCCTACAGCTACCACAGTCCGTGGGCTCCTTATCTTTTTTTAAAAAAGCTATTTTATTGGAGAGTTGCCATGATCTAGGGGCAATCCCTGCCGGCAGATTATAGAGAAAAAGGCTGGTTAATGGAGCACAAATTAGATTGACATGCGTCTTGTAGACCTACATCTGGAGGCCATTATCGCCAGCCGCTTTAAAGTTAGTCAAAGAGCTAATAGCTCAAGTAACCGCATCCTCAGAAATTGTTGCCTCTAAAAGAGCCCTCGCCTCCCTATGAAGTTTAGTCAATCCTATCTGATTTAGGTAATCAATAACCTCCTCCTTTATGGATGAATGTGGCTGCTGATATAGAATGGCATAAAATTCCCAGAAGCTTTCAGAAATAGCTATAGCATCTTTATGTAAAACTCCCTGGAAATCCTTAATCTGAGATGTTTTATCTAGTTGGGTTCTCCTCCCTACATGAATATTATTATATTGATACATGAATATTGATATTTACCTTCAGCAGGAACATCTTCCATTAGCTACTCCCATCACACAGTCAGTCTTCTCTTTTTCCTACAAAAATGTATCTAACCCAGACATATGGAAAATTCCCCTCCCAACCCCTGGCAGCAAGAATGGATAGATATTTCCCAGCAGCACTCTATAGCAAGCACTAATTAATCTGCAAGGAAATAAATGAGAACCCAATAAAAAGGCAACAAACCTATACAATATTGAACAGTGCAAGGATCCCACAGGAAAAAATTTGTAAATGATAATGGTGACAGCTTACAGCAGTCCTGCATCATATGCTTTCAAAACAATTCACTCTCAGGGCATTCTGAGCAGTACCTTGGCCTGCAGCAACAAAGAAACAACTCACGTAACAAACAATGAGTTTTGAGAAGGTTTGATAAATTAACCCTTTGTGTTAACATATTTCTTAATTTGACATATTTCAATGGCAAATTGAGTCCAAATGGAAGATTCAGAGGATATTAGTGGCAGGTTGCAGTAATCTATCGAGTTAATGTACTTCTGGAATACTAGTCGATATAACGATTGTTTTGGGTCCTTTGCCTAGCTAACTGCACAAAATGAACCCAGATGTAAAATGTACCTACCCTCCTCCTCTGTGGTTTTTTCTGCAGTTGTGGTTTCTGGGAGGAATGTTGTTAGGGACAATGTTGTATCTAATTGAAAAGAATATTGCAAGTGTTATATTTTTTTTGCATACAGAACAGTAAAGCAAACAGTAAAACCAAAACAGTAATCAGATGGTGTAAACGCATACAATGGGGTTAGCAGAGTGGAAAATATTCAGCAGCTCACATTTAGACAGGTTTAACATTTTCAGCTCCTATGCGGATAGTAGTTACTTTAATATGATTACAGGGGCTTTTTAAACATAAGGTGATTACTTAATTAAAGTTGGTCAATGTTTGCTAACTTATTTTATGATGAACTTGCTCAGGACAGCATCCAGAACTGGACAATGGTTTAAAGAGAAACAGGGACTGTGTCTCTGTGGAAAAGTGATAGAAAAAATGATACACGTTATTTTCTACCCACTCCATGATTCAGCTGGAAACACTTTCCTTTATCTTATCTAGAAGCTGTTTTCCTAGGGGTCAGCTGAAAATCATTGTTTATTATCTAAAATTGAGACAGCTAGTCCAAATGTTTTATAGGTTGAATATTTTCTCAAATCTGTACTTTTGGTTATGAAACTAACTAGCCTGGAAACATATTAACACTTCAGTTGAGTTTTACTGTTAATGTTTTAGTGAATTAAGTCACAGATGCGTTAGAGTTAATGCATAGTTTGCTAACTTAGCTGGATATGATTATCAGGCTAGCAGACTTAAATTGTCAATGTAATAATGATTTATGTTGTGGTGGTGCTTTTGGACAGTTTTATATTATGCACATTTATTTATTTGGAAATCAGTATGTGAGTAAGCCGGTCAGATTGTACTACAAGTTGGCACTCGTTCTGACATCTGTGTCGAAGGTTTGAATTCTGGCAGGGCTGACTCAGTCCTTCATCATTCCAAGGTCAATAAATTGAGCACCATGCTGAAGACCATGCTGTGGGGTAATGATGTCACCGTTATTATCAGCGCGGAGATACCCACGGGTCGTTAGTGCTATATAGGCACCAATATCTTATCTGAACTATGTGACATTAATAATTTTATCATATTGTTCATTATTTTTAAATCGGTAGTGTTGTCATTGATGTCATTTTTGAATTGTGCCTTCATGGATCACATCCGAAAAAAAGCTGAAACTGAAATTGATTGAGAAGAAGTGGCAAGACTAGTGTTTGCCTATACATGTATTAAGGTATATTTGGAATGTGGAAAAGTGAAAGGAAATGGAGAAATTATTTGGGAATCCTCTTAAAATAATGCGAATAATCAATCAAGGCATATGCCTTTGTTTTTAAACAGGCAATATCATTAGTACATTGCAATGGTCATCGATAAAGGTTGTAAGTATATACAGGAGGCAATACTACTTTCTGTAGAGAGTGTTAATGACGGGTCTGTAATGCCAAAAGGCTTCCACATTGAAACAACAGATTTTGAAGAAAGTTTTAGATATAAATCATTAGATATAAACCACTTTTAATTCTAGTGAGACTGCCCATCTCCAGTGAAGCACTAATAGTGTTTTGGGAAAGTGCACCAGCTGAATCTGGGGACCTTTGATGCTTACATTGTAAGAATTTTTGAGTCCACATGAGAAATCCTTCCTGCTGCTCTTTTCTAGCCAAAGGAAGATTAGTGCTAGACTGAGTTCAGAAGTGCACACAAAAGGAAACTCCCTATGCAGTGGATGTTAATGGATCACAGAAAAATGGGAATGCACTGTATCTAAAATGTATTGATAGGAAAGAGAAGTGTTTTATTTTAGAAGTGGTTTGAGAGGGTATCCATCAGGGTTCAAATCTTGATTACCTTGTTGGAATAGCCAATTTATTTATTTATTTATTCATTTATTTATTTGGTATTTGTAGCATATCCAAGCCCAATTGCATCTGGTTGTGAGAAGCTTACGGGTTACAGAGGTGGGGCAAGGATCTTAAAGGAAGATCCTCCTGCCTTCCTCCAGGTGAACCTGGGAACATTATGTGAGTTGTAGTCTGATGAATAAAGAGTTCTGTTGGAGATTCAGCGCTGGATGGCAGAGGTGATGTGGGCAGGAGCAGTGTTGGCAAAGCACTGGTGTGTGAAGGAAAGTGTTTTAAAGATGATCCGCTGATTACCTGGGAGATAGTTTAAGATCTTCCAAGCTGTGGCGACATGGTCCCTCTTTCCCAGCCCTGTTGCCACTCTTGCAGCATCATTTTTTTAAGGTTTGAAGTTTAGAGAGGATTTTTTGAGAAGTGCCTGCAAGGAGGATGTTGCAATAGTCAAGTTTGGCCCCGACTCTTGCACTTGTGATGAGGGCACAGTTTGTGGGGGTGAGGAGGGGCCTGATGGCGTTGATAAGTTTAAGATAATAAGCAGAGGAGGAGATAATGGAGTTAGCTTGTCTAGTCATAGTGAGTTTGGCATCCAAGTATACACTGTCTTCACATATTTGGAGACTATTATTCAATTATCAGAGTTTTTAAAGGAAGAGAATTCAGGGTGGAGTTTTTAGAAGCTTTGAGACCAACAATGAGAAGTTGTGTCTTGGCCTCGTTCACACACAGATGGTGTTGAGCCATCCACACCTGAACTACTTCTTAGACGTTAAGGGTGCATGTGTCTTTAGGATGATCACCAGAGATGGGGACAAGAATTTTGGTGTCATCTGCAAAATGGAAAAGCTGACTCCATCTATGATTAGGGAATGACCATCTTTATTAATTTTAGGCTTCGCGCAGGTATTGTTCCAGATATTTGGAAAAAGGCAGTTATTACAAATATAATAAAGAAACAAGATTTGCATCTGGATGATACGCTTCTTTTCGTCCTATTTCCCAACTCCTTTTTTGGCCAAGAGTGACAGAAGCCATTATTACACAATGCTTTCAAGCTCATCTTGAAAGCTCTGGCCTGTTGCACGACTATCAAGTCAGCTTCAGACCGCAGCATGGAACCAAATAAGCTGCCCTTTTCATGTGGAAATAGGCCCTACCTAAACAGAACGATGGTCACTGTCCAGCGGTGGCTCTCCTAGATCTCAGTGCCACCTTAGACACAGTCAAACATGCCACCTTGTTGGACTGTGTCAAGGGCTGGGCTGGGATCAGGTGCGTGCCGCTTGCATGGCTGTTCCAGGGTGTTAGGGCAACATCCTCTATGGTAGCACAGGGAGTGCCTCAAGGTTTAGCCCTCAGCCCATTACTTTTTAATATATATCAACAACTGTCGACTCTTCTTGATAAATTTGAGATCTCATTCCAGATGAATGCAGAAATAATATTAGATAGTTCTAAAAGTTCTAAATATTTTTTTAAAAGTATGCAGTCATGAAGACTATTTTAAAATAGTTCAAAACTGTTTACATTTTATTAAGTGATAATATTTAGAATTAAATTAGTTTAAAAATACTTTAAATAATTTAAAATCATTTTAAAGTTTAGGAACCATATTAATATAATGTAAATTCTACAAGGGCAAATCTACCCTGACTAATGGGGCTCTTACTCACTTAAGTGCCCTGCGATATAATGTATTATCCAAAATAAATGAGTCAAAAGCAGCCTTATGCTTCGGAAAATATGCAGCAATGTTATTCACTTGGGGAACTTAAAAAATATATAAAAACTTTGCAAACTGTATCAGTGGGATTTTATTATAAAATAAAAATAAGAGACACATGTAATATGTTCCAAACTATCATGAGAGTTTTAGCCTTGTCAAAACGTTATTCAAAATGTAGGGACATTTTCCACTTGACAATGTCCATAAAGTCCCCTCAAATTATCAATTTTATCATCTTTTTTAATATAGAAATGTGTGAACCTAAATCTTATTTTCTCTTGTTAAAAAGAATGCATGCACCCATACAGTTAACCATCTGAATAAAACATTGTTTAAACATACCCCTTAAATTAATTAGATATAGAGTGAGGAATCTAAGTCCACTAAAACATGCTTTGGGGAAAGGATCGTTGAATAAACCAAGCAACATTTCCCTACCTGCAGTACGTATCTTTCTCCCATTTGCAGTAATTGTTTACAAATCAACCCAAATTATTGCCAAAATGGAAAAAAGTGACCGTCTGATTTCATATTTTGTTATCCCATGCTGATTAAAGCTGCTTTGTAGCATTAAGTGAAAGACCAACAGGCATACTGTAGTACTTGTATTAGTCATTGTAGTTCCTCTCCAAAAGAAACTTAGAATGTTGCATGTTTTTTAGTAACACTAAGCCCGATATTAGAATACGAAAGGTAGCTCAACAACAATCTTGGTCTTTTTTAACTTAACTTGATGGTGAGTAGGATTGTCCTTGCGTTGGATGTCTAAACCGGCTCATACAAGATAATGCAGCATCTTTGGATTGTATACATACTACTACGCACACATGGTTTAATCAATTAAACGTTTTGATTTTATATGGTGCAATAATAAAATTATATATCTGCATTTTGTAACCGACATGTCTCATACAACATAGGATTAGTTCAATTTAACATAGAAACTGGGGATTTTATAAAAAAACATTTTTTGACACTCATTCCATTACCTTTAGGTTGTGATGATGGAAATGTTGCTGGGACTGCATCTTCAACAACAGATTGAAAGCAAGAGATTAGAGTCATCAGGATTGTGTGTAAAAACTGAAATAAAAAAATGAAAACATACATAGCAGCTCCTAAACTATGTTTTATTCAGATTCCAATAATCTTTCCTGACTGTTCCATTTACATTTTATACTTTCTATCTGAAAACCAGTCCTAATCTCCTACTTTCATCACATATTCTTTGAAGGGACCGTGACGGCACCTTATTCACCACATTGATCCTCCATTCAATTATTGTTTTCGTATGAATGCATTGTTTTCTTTCAGACATGCTCAGGTACCCATTTTTCTGGGTCTTGATCATCACCTTTACTCTCCTGTATCTTTAGTCTATCCTTTCTCATTTAGGTACTCAATAACCTCCTCCCTTACTGATGAATGTGGCTGCTTATATAGATTGGCATGAAATTCCCAGAAACTTTCAGAAATAGCTATAGGATCTTTATGTAAAACTCCCTGGAAATCCTTAATCTGAGATGTTTTATCTAGTTGGGTTCTCCTCCCTACCAAGGCACATGAATAATATTATAATTATACATGAATATTGATAATTACCTTCAGCAGGAAAATCTTCTATTAGCTACTCCCATCACACAGTCAGTCTATTCTCTTTCCTACAAAAATGTATCTAACCCAGACCTATGTTCCCTCCCAACCCCTGGCAGCAAGAATGGAGACATATTTCCCAGCACTCTATAGCAAGCACTAATTATTCAGCAAGGAAATAAATGAGAACCCAAAACAGTGCAAGGAACCGACAGGAAAAAATTATTAAATGATAATGGTGACACCTTACAGCAGTCCTGCATCATATGCTTTCAAAACAATTCACTCTCAGGGCATTCTGATCAGTACCTTGGCCTGCAGCAACAAAGACATCTGTCAAAGACGACGTTTAACAACCCACTTTACAAACAATGAGTTTTGAGAAAGTTTTGATAAATTAACCATCTGTGTTAACTTATTTCTTAATCTGACATATTTCAATGGCAAATTGAGTCCCAATGTAAGAATCAGAGGATAATGGTGGCAGGTTGCAGTAATCTACCGAATTAATGCACTTCTTGAAGACTAGTCGATGTAACGATTGTTTTGGGTCTGTTGCCTAGCTACCTGCATGAAATGAACCCAGATGTAAAATGTACCTACCTGCCAATGTGGCTGCTGCTGCAGTTGTGGTTTCTGTGAAGAATGTTGTTGGGGACGATGTCATATCTGTTTAAAAAGAATATTGCATGTTTTACCTTTTTTCTTTGCATTTAAAACAGTAAAACAAACAATAAAACCAAAACATTAATCAGATGGTATAAACGTATACAATTGGGTTAGCAGAGTGTTGTAGTGGAAAATATTCAAGAGCTCACATTTAGACATGTGCAACATTTTCATCTCCATAACATCCATCTATGAATCTGCTCTGAATAACTCTTCTGCACATGCAACTATTTGCAATGCGGACATATTATGATATGGTGTTATAAAAAACTGCTTATCACTCAGACTGCCAAGGATGCCATAATGCACCCAACATGGTGTATCTGTAGGATGAAGACATTGGTAATAGTAGATGATTAAGCTTAATCCCTGCTTGATGCAGAGTCGATTGTAGTGTTGTAGAATTGCCCTTTCCTTGTAAACAGATTGCGACTGGAAAAGACAGGAAAGATGATACAAACACGAGTAGGGTGGGAAAGTACACATTGTTGAGGAGAAGTTAAGTTGAGCATTAATCCAATTCTTTTCTGTTCAGATAGCATACAAAGTGAGGATAATGAATACAAGCTGACGCGGCCATCACTTCTGATCAGGCTGTGAAGAACTCCTGGGTCAAAGATGTTTACCACACTTATTGTAACAGTAACCTTGGGTTACTGTTACAATATGGAAGCATATGGAAGTATATGGAATACTATGTCAGGGCTGCCTATCAAATGGACTTGCACTTCCTTTTGGTAGTTTGGTAGTAGGCTGTAGTGTTGTAGAATTGCCCTTTCTTTGTAAGCAGATTGTGACTGGAAAAGACAGGAAAGATAATACTAAAATGAGTACGGTGGGAAAGTACACATTGTTGATAAGAAGTTGAGTGTTAAGCCAGTTCTATTCTGGTCAGATAGCATACAAAGTAAGGAGAAAGGATAATGACTACTAGCTGACGTGGCCATCAATTCTGATCTGGTACAAAGAACTGGTATTCGATTATCGGAGATGTTAAAGGAAGATAATTTGGGGTGGAGTTTTTAGAGGCTTTCAGTGAGACCAATAATGAGAAGTTCTGTCTCTTCCTCTTTCACACACAGATGGTGTTGAGTCATCCATGCTGAACTATTTCTTAAATGTTATTAAGGGTTCATGCATCTTTAAAATGATAACCAGACATAGGGACAAGAATTTGGGTGTCACCTGCAAAGTTTGTGTACGTCACCCCAGAACATCAAGCTTGTCAAAAAGCAGCTTAGAGGGTGGGTGACACACACTACCCCGCATGATGCCACAGGTGACGGGACTGGCTGGGCATGTGTTCTCACTGGCAAAGACCCTGGAAGTTCTGTTGGCTAAGGAGGAGGAGGAGAGATTAGAAGTGGAAGCAAGATGTTGGCATAGACAAAATTGGTCCACCAGATCAAATGTGGTCGAGAGATCCAGGAGAAGTAGTACTGCCATCCCCTGTGTCACAGATGTCGTAAAGCTGGATTTTGAGGTCCAGCAAGGCTGTCTCCATTCCGTAGCAGAGACAGAACCCTATTTGTTGAGTCCCTAGAATGTGGTTGTCCTTAAGATATCACTGGACATGTAGGTACGCCCTTCTATCTAGGATCTTCAGTAAGAAAGGGTTACAGCCAATCAGTGGTTGGAGGCTGGACTAGGATTAGGGGACCCTATTAAACAGAATAGGGAAGCTGGACATGCAGCTTTACCAGCTTGTGTACCATTCACTGGACATACGGTGAATGGTACACAAGGATGATGATTAAGGATCTCCCTCCAGTTAGGTCCAGAAACTGTGAATCTACCTATAAAAAAATAAGACTGATGGTCCGGTAGAGATTAGCTCTTCTCTTTCACCATTAGCTGTACCTTTTGATTGTAATATCATATGTCCAGTTGGTAATTCCCCATGAATTTGGTTTATTAAACAGTAGGTCTCGCCCCTAACATGTTGATGAATTTTATGATTTGTTGTTAGATGAACACGCGTCTTTCTTTGCTTTAACAGAGACATGCTTACCAATGGAATCCAAAAATTATCAGATGGACTTTCAGCCTCCTAACTGTGCTATCTTCTCCAAACCTAGAGAGAAGGGTATAGCGGATGGGGTAGCTTTAGTTTGCATCGTGATCTTTCACCTAAACTGAGGGGACTAGTGTTTAATACTTCGATAATTGAGTTCATTGTGATTTCGGCAGGCACAGTTGCAGATTCTAGATTATCTATATCAACTGTTTATCATGAACCGAATATTAAGCCCAAGATTTTTTCCCAGAGTTTGAAATTTTTATTTCAGAATTTTTAGCTCTGTCATCACGTGTTCTCATTTTAGGAGATTTTAACTTTAATATGTCGTTAGCAGATGACCCGTACACCGAGCACTTCCAGGCTCTATTGTTAGAGGCTTCCAAATAGGCACCCGCCAGATCTCGCATAGATCTAGGAATGCGTTAGATCTAGTTCTCTCAAATAATATAGATAATATTGAAAGTAAGGTGGCCCCTCTGTCTTGGACATATCATTACTTGATTGCTGGCTCTATTGAGTGTTTGAAGGAAGGTCAAAATCTGAAAACAAAATCCTATGGTGCTTTCAAAAATTTCATGCAAGTCGTTTAAAGATTTTGATGTTGCCCAAATTTTGGAGATATGGTTGATTTTTTAAAAAGTAAACCCCCTCCCAACGTTCAACAACTCACTTAACAAACAATGAGTTTTGAGAAACTTTGATAAATTAACCATCTGTGTTAACATATTTCTTAATCTGACATATTTCAATGGCAAATTGAGCCCCAATGGAAGATTCGGAGGACGTAGGAGGCAGGTTTCTGTAATCTATCGATTTAATGCACTTCTGGAAGACTAGTCGATGTAACAATTGTTTTGGGTCCTTTGCCTAGCTACCGGCACAAAATGAACCCGGGTGTAAAATGTACCTACCCGCCTCTGTAGTTTTTTCTGCAGTTGTGGTTTCTGTGAGGAATGTTGTTGGGAAAAATGTTGTATCTAATTGAAAAGAATATTGCAAGTGTTACCTTTTTTCTTTGCATACAGAACAGTGAAGCAAACAATAAAACCAAAACATTAATCAGATGGTGTAAACGCATACAATGGGGTTAGCAGAATGTTGCAGTGGAAAATATTCAGAAGCTCACGTTTAGAAAGGTTTAACATGTTCAGCTTTTATGCAGTTAATAGTTACTTTAATATGATTACAGGGCCTGTTTAAATATAAGGTGATTACTTGTATACAGAATCTCTTCTGTGCAATACTGTTTTGTACAAAATCTTAATCTGTCAATATTTACCCATTCAGAGATTTGATAGGCCTACATACGTAAAGATTGTCTATTCTAAAGTTGGTCAATGTTTGCTAAATTGTTTTATGATGAACTTGCTCAGGACAGCATCCAGAAATGAATGGACAATGGTTTAAAGAGAAACTAGGACTCTGTCTTGTCTCTGTGGAAAAGTGATAGAAAAAATGATACACGTCATTTTCTAGGCACTTCTTGATTCATCCAGAAAGACTTTCCTTTATCTTATCTAGAAGCTGTTTTCCTAGGGGCCAGCTGAAAATCATTCTTTTTTATCTAAAATTGAGACAGCTAGTCCAAATGTTTTATAGGTTGAATATTTTCTAAAATCTGTACATTTGGTTATGAAGCTAACTAGCCTGGAAACATATTAACACTTCAGTTGAAGAGTTTTTCTGTAAATGTATTAGTAAATCAAGTCACAGATGCGTTATATTTAACACATCGTTTGCTAACTTAGCTGGATCTGATTATCAGGATAAAAGACTTACATTGCTGGATAGTATTATCAGGCTAGCAGGCTTACATTGCCAATTTAACAATGATTTATGCTGTGGTAGTGCTACTGGATAGTTTTGTATTATGCACATTAGCATGTTGCATGTTCTTTAGTTACACTAAGTCCAATATTAGAATACGAAAGGTAGCTCAACAACAACCTTGCTCTTTTTTTAACTTAACTTTATGATGAGAGGGATTGTCCCTGTATTGGATGTCCAAACCGGCTCTTACAAGATAATGCAGAGTCTTTGGATTGTATACATACTATTACCCACACATGTTTAATCAATTAAACATTTTCGTTTTATATAGTGCAATAATAAAATTATATATCTGCATTTCTTAACCGACATGTCTCATACAACATACTAAAATTTGCCAATAGTATTTGTTCAATTTAAGATAAAAACTGGGGATTTTATAAACAACATCTTCTTACACTGTACACTTAATGAGATTATACATCAAGACATAAAATTGCTGGAATTATTACATTAACTTTAGGTTGTGGTGATTGAGATGTTGCTGGGACTGACTCTTCAACAACAGAATGAGAGGAAGAAATTAGAGTTATCAGCATTGTGTGTAAAAACTGAAATTAAAAATTGAAAGCATACATAGCAGCTCCTAAATTATGTTTTATTCCGATTCCAACTATTGTTCCTGACTGTTCCATTAACATTATATACTGTCTATCTGAAAACCAGTCCTAATCTCCTACCTTCATCACATATTCTTTGAAGGGACCTTGACGGAATTTTATTCACCACATTGATGCTCCATTCCATTGTGATTTTTGTATGAATGCATTGATTTCTTTCAGGCGTGCTCAGGTACCCATTTATCTGGGTCTTGATCATCACCTTTACTCTCCTGTATCCCCCTATCATTGGCCTTCTTCTGCACGTAGTGATTTCCAACCTGCATTTCTCAATATTTTGTTGTACCAGAGTTCAGAATTCTTAGTTCATCTGCTGCTGATTCCATTGTGCTTCCACTATGTTGCAAAATCTGATGATTGTTTCACCTGTGTACATTGCAGGATTTTACTGTAGTAGTAGTAAACAAGCTTTATTAAAGCACATGCTCCAAAATGCAAAATAACATACAATTAAAAATCACATATATACAAAAAATACATTTCATACTCCAAATAGAAGAAAAAAGACATGCATTCAAAAACACATATATACAAAAAGTACATTTCATCAACTGATTATATAAATATGATCAGCCAAACAATACAGGTTAAATTTCCTCTTCACAGAAAAGATAACCATTACAGAAAACCATCTCATAAATAAATAGGTTACAGAAAAAAGATTAAAAATAAAAAAAGTAATACTAATGGAATCACCAGTCAATCTAATCATTACAAGCATAAGATAGTGCAAAGCCTTTGGACAACGTGTCAGGCAACAGTTTTGGCGCAATTAGTCTCCATACAGAAATACAGTAATAAAAAACATCTCTGGGGGCACATAAGGCATAGCACCACCAACACATAAGAGTCTAGCTGACATAGATGGAAAATTAGTCAGTTATACAGCTCTACCATACAACTCTATTATAAGACACCACCACTGGCTACTGGTTGTTTTGTAAACATGGAAACGAATACATCAGGTTTGCTTAACTGTCTGCAGATCTTGTTACATGCTCTAAAGTATCGTTCAAGAGCAAAAATGACTCTAATTTCTGATAGTTGTTTTAAGTAGCACATCAGAGGGACAAGATTGTAATAACCTAAGTCTCTGCACAATGGTAAAATTGTTCTTTTCCTTGGTACTTCAAAACACGAACAAAAGAACAACAGGTGCATTAAGGTTTCGGGGCCCTCTTCACATAAGCAAGTAATATCACCCGGGTCTAGCTTAAATCTAGCCTTTTGATCGCTTCT
>JASBQP011018247.1:0-10328 GCA_030265095.1 Desmognathus fuscus
CGGTAACTCATCCACATTCTGGGCAAAAACTAAAAATCAATGATTATTTCACTTGTCAATCCACTTTTTTAGTATACTTGTTAAAATGTCCCTGTGGATTAGTATATGTGGGTGAAACCACTAGATCCCTAAGAGAGAGAATAAATGAACATAAGAGTGCCATCAGGACGGCTAATGTCAAATCCTCTGTAGCCAGACATTTTAACTTGATGAAACATAACGTTAGTCAGTTAAAATTTCAAGCGCTAGAATCTGTACAGAAATCTATCAGGGGAGGTAATAGAGAGAAAGTCTTATTACAGAGGGAGAGTTGGTGGATAGATCGGCTGGATAGCTTGGTCCCGAGAGGGATGAATGAGCAATTGATTCTCTCTGTTTTCCTGTAATTCTTCTAGTTGATACAGATGCATTCATGCATTAATATTGGATATATAAAAGAACTCAAACTATTGTATAATGGCTTGTGTGCAATTTCTCATTCTTATTTTTCATCTCTCTCTTTTTTATTTTATTTTAATTTATTTTATTTTATTTTTATCTTTGTTTAGTTAATGATATATTTTTTTAGAGCATGTTCCACTCCTTTCGGTACTCCATTTGTGTTAGTGTAGTAAGGACTTTACTTGACCAATTTCTATTGTGTATATATTTTTTACTTTTTATTTTTCTTATTCTTCTACTTATCTTTAACTTTGCCACCTTTAGGGGGGTTCAGGTGCTGTTATTTTTGGTGCACCACTTTGTGTCTTTGACTATCCACTTTATGTTGGTAGGTCTTTAGTCTAGGATAGATGTGGAAATGGTAGTTCTAGTAATAGTTTTTGGGTATGCAGCATATTCATAGGCAGTTACGTTGGTTTTGTAGTTGGTATTGTATTGGCTGGTGAATGGTGGTTGTTATTTTTACACTTTGGTGGTTTTGAAAAAGAGTATTAATATGGTTGTCATTGGTAGGAGTTTTGGTAGGTTGTTGTCATGTGTATGGGTTATGATGGCTAAATAGAGTACATTTTCATACAAATTTTTCTTACCAGCGACGGCCACTAGGGGTCGCTTTTTGCTTCGTTTTCGTTGCAGTAAACAATGTTACGTCGGCAATGTATTGGGATTAAGAGGCTGTTTGTCGTAGATGATACCCTGGAGGGTTCGTCCGTTTAACATTGTGACCTGTGTAGGAAATGTTAGTATAAGTTAGTCGCCAGAGGAGTGGTTAGTTGATATCTGGAGCGTTTTGTTTTCTTTTCCTTTTGGCTGGTTTTTTCCCTTCGTGTTGTTTTCCTTTTTTCGCTTTTCATTTGGTCATCTATTCTATAAGATACGTATGTTAGAGAGATTGAGTTGTGTACGGTTTGGTACTGTGATTGGCAATGGCCTCAGACTATGACAATAGGAATGACAATATGTTGAATTCAAAAACTACGATTCCCACAATTCTCGGGTGAGGTCACGTGTTGGATAATACGATTCAGCTGAATTACATGAGTGGGGTTATTTAAACGGCCGTACGCCCGCGTTGTTTACGTGTGATGCCATTCCACGGAAGGGTGCTCTAAAGGCTGGTTCAGAGGTGAGTTACTGCTTGTGCTACAGTGAATGTGGCCCTTTGATTTATGTTCTGATAAATCGAATTGGGTTAGCAGGTGGACTAGTAATACCTGTTCATTTTTTTGCATTTGTAGACAGTGGTTATACCTGGTTGGTATGCTCCACATGGCGTTCATGTGATATGGTGAATTCTTTTCCTTCAGTGAAGCGGCGTCACCTTTCTGTGTGGTTACACCTGATATTCTGAGCCCGTGCTGCGTCCGTTGATTTGACTAACGTCCCCGCAGATGGAGGGATTCACTTGAATATACTGCACGATCTTGTACCTAATATACAGTTGGGATCTTCTTTTAAAAGAATTTGGATTGCATCCCCAGCATCTGGTGAGTGTGTACCACGTCATGAGATGTAGGTGGGAGATTGCTGTTAGTGTAGTTTGTATTGTACTTTTTATTCAGTTTTCATTATTACTGTTGTTGATATTTATTTTTATTTTTTATTTTTTGGTATTATACACTGAGTGTGTTACTTGTTTCGTTATTTACAGCACACTTCAGGTGTTCGCGATTAGGGTTGTGAGTAAGAGTTCCAGAGATCAGAGATACACGTGTCTCGTGCCATACTTCCTGTTGCAATTGAAGTGTTTTAGTAAGTACAGGTAGTTATCTCTATTTTGTTCTTTTATGGTTGCATAGGTTTTCCTATTCTTGTCTTGCTCCTTTTTTCCTTTTTTCTTTTTATTAGTTTTTCATGAGTTCTCTCTATCAAGGGTCAAATGGGATCTCGTAATGACCCGTGTTATTGTGTAAAACGATCATTACATAAACTACGTCTATAGACTCCAATTTTAATATTATAAGTCAGCACGCTGTGGCCTTCGCACCAGCGTGCCTCTCATGTGGCTGTCTTGTGCCGGCCCAGGGACACGCGTGGGTCTCCTGCGCTTGCTCCTGATCCGGCACAGGCAGTTTTGTCACTTTCTTTAAGATGCTAGCAGTTACTTACCGGGATTTCGCTTCCGTATATTTTTAATGTTTAGTGACTATTTTAAGGAGTCACACAATGTGGATTCAGACATTCATTTGGCTTTGTTATGAGATGTATGATTAAATAAATAATTGGTTAACATTACATGGTTTCTTTATGTTTATAGGAGAATGTTAAGGATTCCTACTACAGCGCATATTCTGATGAAGGGGTGTCCCCCGAAACGCGTCAAGTGATGAAAATCATTTCGATTCTGCTGATTTTCAAAGCGCTAATGATACATGTAGATAGAGTTTGAAGTGTTAGTTCAGTCGAGTATTAGTGTGTTCAATAGGTGTTAGTAACACTGTTTCTATTTGATAATTCATTTCTGAGTATGAAACATGTAATAATGTTTAGGATTTAATCGAGGTACAAAGTTACTCCGAATTTAAAAAGATTTGAATAAATTGTACTTATGTAATACATATAACTCCCTTTTTGAATTTGTCAATTATTATTGAGATTTGTTCATCACGTGTGCAGGGGACAGACTTGTTTAGTCTGTATTTTGATTTTGTATGTTACTAGCCTCATTTGACCACATGAGGAGTAACCCCAGCACCGATACATTGTAAAACTTTTTTCTATTTAAGTAGTTCTTGATAACACTATTATGGTTTGGTGTGCGGGTACTCTATTTAGTTTGGTTTTACTTACTGTGGTGGTCACACCTAAGTACCCAGCACTCAATATACAACCGTCTAGTAACAGTTTAAAAATGTTATTTGAGGAGATTGTAGGACTATCTGACATAGGAGCAGAAACATTGACATTTACGGAAGAAGAAGCGGCGGCTACATTAGCGGCATACTCTAAAAAAGGCGAGTTTCTTAAAATTCCATCGCGGCAAGCATCAGTTAAACAATTGGAATACCTATCACGCAAGTTAGTGAATTTGAATTTACATGCAATAACACTGTCTGAGTACCATAAAATACGACGTATTCCCAGGGGTCTCAGGTTTCTTCAACTCCCTACTCTTTGTAGATTTAGGAAAGGCTTTCTAGCCAAATGGAGGGCAGTGTTAAATAAGTGTTCATTGGATTTAATTATATTAACAGTACAGGAATTGACAATTCATATTAAAGAATTAGAAACTGACATAGAGTCTATACAAGAACAATTATCCAATGATCTATCGGCCACTCATTGGGATGGGGTATTAGTTGATTTAAATAAATCCATTGATGAATACACTGAAGAACTGCAAAAAAAGAAATTGCGCAAGTTTCGAAGAGATGCATTCGATTATAAGAACAATGAAGTCTATACTTGGCCAGATAGGGCAAATAAAACTAAGGTTGACAACCAAATCAGAAAACAATTAGGTCAACAAGATTCTCAGACTTCTTCCAACATCTCTTCATCGGAAAGTGAACCAGAGACTGCGGGTGGGGAAACCAACCCTAAAGAGAAGCAAACAGGTCAAGTAGCCGCAGTTCAGGAAGAGTTGGTTACAAGGGAATCACAATCTAGTCAATTTGACATAGACTCCCTGTCTGATTTTGAGATGCAGTCTTTATTACAATTGAGGCAAATTCAACAGGACACACCTAGGGGGAGAGGGCGTACTATTCATTCGTCCACTGACACAGATACATTACAGAAAAGTACCTCTCAGAAAACTGGAGCCCCTTCTAAGAAAACCAGCTCCAATATAGTGTCTTTTTTAGTCCCAAGCCCCTCCGGATCCCAACTAGGAGGGGCGGCAAAAAGCATCATAAAAGAAACTGTATCAGCCAGCGCGATGGCACTGAGGAATCGAAAATAGATTTGACAGTTAATCTTACACAAACAGGATTATCTAGAACCCAACAAAATGTCTTGAATAGAGGTCTCTCCTTTATACCTACTAACTCAGGCAATAAATTCTACACGAAAGTTGCTATTTTTAAATTCTTTAGGAAAATGTCATTAAAATTTTTCTTTTCTCAACAACCGGATGCGAATCCTGTTTTACATCGATATCAACAGGTTAAACCTAAGAGTGTCTTCCATCCCGACGTAAACTGTCCAGTTTTAAAAGCCTTTTTTAAAAAGGTCACAATGGCATTTGACAAAACCAAGTTCTATCCCACTAAACGCCAAAATATGTCATCACATGAGAGAACTGCACTAACACAGTTAGCGCAAAGACCGGATACTATAATCAAACAAGCTGACAAGGGAGGGGCGATAGTGCTATGGGGACGAGAACAATATCAATTAGAAGCCACCAAACAGTTGTCTGATGTCGACACGTATGTATTATTAGAGAGGGATCCAACTCCTGAACTTTCTAAACAATTGAAAATGATTCTGAAAGAAGCTGAAGAACAAGACTTCATCGACGAACGTTCTAAAAGAGCCTTAACAAAAGAGTTTCCAGTCAGACCGGTGTTATATTTAATACCCAAAATACACAAGTCTAGGGATAATCCCCCCGGAAGACCTATTGTTTCAGGAGTTGATTCAATTTTTCAACCTCTAGCCATCTACATAGACAGTTTTTTACAACCATTGGTTAAATTGATTCCTTCGTTCCTCCGAGATACCACTGACTTTATGAATAAAGTTTCGATTTTGAATCCTCTACCTGACAAATCAATTCTAGTAACGGTAGATGTTGTTAGCTTATATACGGCCATTCCACATACAGAGGGAATACAAGCAGTTAAAGATTTCCTAGTGGAAAAACAACCATCGCGATGTCCTACAGATTTTGTGGTAAAACTCTTACACTTCATTTTGTATAACAGTTACTTCTACTTTGGTTCACAGTGGTACCAACAAATCAAGGGGACTAGTATGGGCTCAAACATGGCTCCCAGTTATGCGAATATCTATATGCATATGTTTGAACAGAAGTATATACTCAAGCATACCTGGAGCAATTACATCTTTTGTTGGCATCGGTATATTGATGACATTTTTTTGATTTGGGTAGGGAATGAGTTACAATTGCAATTGTTTATTGACGAATTG
Source organism: Desmognathus fuscus (assembly GCA_030265095.1). NCBI lineage: Eukaryota > Metazoa > Chordata > Amphibia > Caudata > Plethodontidae > Desmognathus > Desmognathus fuscus. Next base: position 5,539 of record JASBQP011018247.1, read on the forward strand.
AATCAATGTCATCCTACAATCAAATTTACCATGACAGTGGGCCAACCACAAGTTAACTTCCTCGATACCTCCGTGACAATTGTGGATAACATGTTATCTTTTGATGTGTATCAGAAACCAACAGATAGGAATAGTTTTTTGCATGCTAACAGTTTCCATCCAAAAAACCTTATTAAGCATTTGCCTAAAAGCCAATTCTTACGGTTAAGAAGAATAGTGTCTAATTCGGAAGTATTTAAAGATCGCGCAACTAGTTACAGTCAGAAATTGCAACAAAGGGGGTACAAGCAAGAAGTACTTAATGAACAGATTAATGAATGTCTAGCAATATCGAGAGACACATTATTGCAGTCTAAAACAAAAACAACTGACGATAGAATGATATTTGTGCATCAATTTAGCAGCAATGCTTTCAAAATTGAAAAAATAATCAAACAAAATTGGTCATTATTGCATTTGGACCCAACGTTAGTGAAGTTGTTTCCATCTCCACCTTTGTTTTCATATTCCCGTTCGAGGAATATCCGAGATTTTGTTGTGAGAGCGGATTCTTCTATCCATTCTGTAGCCCAGACAGTTTTGAAATCACAAAAGAAAGGCACATACCCGTGCCTGAACTGCGGCAACTGTAATGCCATTATACGGGGACCCACGGTAACTCATCCACATTCTGGGCAAAAACTAAAAATCAATGATTATTTCACTTGTCAATCCACTTTTTTAGTATACCTGTTAAAATGCCCCTGCGGGTTAGTATATGTGGGTGAAACCACTAGATCCCTAAGAGAGAGAATTAATGAACATAAGAGTGCCATCAGGACGGCTAATGTTAAATCTTCTGTAGCCAGACACTTTAACTTGATGAAACATAACGTTAGTCAGTTAAAGTTTCAAGCGCTAGAATCAGTACAGAAATCTATCAGGGGAGGTAATAGAGAGAAAGTGTTATTGCAGAGAGAGAGTTGGTGGATAGATCGGCTGGATAGCTTAGTCCCGAGAGGGATGAATGAGCAATTGATTCTCTCTGTTTTTTTGTAATTCTTCAAGTGGATACACATGCATTCATGCTTTAATATTGGATACATAAAAGAACTCATATTGTTATTATGTTATAATGGATTTTGCTCAATTCTTCATTTCCATCATTATTTTATTTTTTATTTTTATTTTTATTTTTTATTTTTATTTTTGTTTTAATTTTATTTTGATCTTTCTTTGCATTTTATTTTCATCACTGTTCAGTTACTGGTATGTATTTCTTATTAGCGTGTTCCATTTTCCTTGGTTCTTCATTTGGGTCAGTGTAGTGAGGACTCTACTTGACAATTTTATTATTTTTTCTTTGTTATCTCTAGAGGTGCTTGTATGTTGTCATTTCTGGTGCACCTTTTTGTGTCTTTCTCTTTATGCTGGTATTTCTTTAGTCTAGGATAGATGTGGTAACGGTGGTTCTAGTAATAGGTTTGGGGTATGTAGCATATACACAGGCAGTGACGTTGGTTTTTAGTTGGTACATTATAGGTTGGCGAATTGTGGATGTTATTTTTACACTTTTGGTGGTTTTGAAAGGGAGTATTAGCATATGGTGAGTGAGTGTTATGTGGTTGTCATTGGTATGAGTCTGGGTAGGTTGTTGTTATGTAGATGGGTTTTGACAGCTAAGTTGAGGACACTTTCACATATATTTTTCTTATCATTTACGGCCACTAGGGGTCGCTCTCTGCTTCGTTTTCGATATAGTAAACATTGGTACGTCGGCAATAAACCGGCTGTTTGCCGTAGACGATACTTTGGAGGGTTTGTTTGTTTAACATTATGACCTGTGTAGGAAATAACAGTAGAAGTCAGCCGCCAGACGAGTGGCTAGTTAGGGGGAAAGACATTGGTGATAACTGTAGCGCATGTTTTCCTTTTTTCACTTTTTTCCCTTCGTGTTTTCCCTTGTGTCTCTCCTTTTTCATTTTGCCACCTATTTTATAAGATACGTATGTTAGAGAGATTGAGTTGTGTACGGTTTGGTACTGTTAGTGGTAATGGCCCCAGATTAGGACAACAGGAATGACAATACTTTAAATTCAAAACTACGACTCCCACAATTCTTGGGTGAGGTCACGTGTTGGATAATTCGACACAGCTGAATGATATGCGTGGGACCATTTAAACGGCCGCACACCCGCGTTGTTTTCGTACGATGCCATTTCACGGAAGGGTGCTCTCAAGGCTGGTTTAGAGGTGAGTTACTGCTTGTGTTTCAGTGTACGTGGCCCTTGTATTCATGTTTGGATAAATCGAATTGGGTTAGCAGGTGGACTAGTAATACCTGTTCATTTCCTTTTTACTTGTAGACAGTGGCTTTACCTGTCTGGCATGCTTCATATGGCGTTCATGTGATAAGGTGAATTATTTTCCTTAAGTGAAGCGGCGTCATCTTTCTATATGGTTACACCTGATACTCTGATCCTGTGCTTCGTCTGTTGATTTGAATAACGTCCCTGCAGAAGGGGGGATTTTCTTGAATTTACTACACGTTCGTGCACTACGTATTCAAAAGAATTGGGATTGTATCTCCAGCATCTGGTGAGTGTGTATCATGTTATGAGATGTAGATGGCAAATCGTTGTTAGTGTAGTTTAATTTTTATACTTTTTATATTTTTTTCATTTTGGTGGATTAAGTACTGAGTGTGTCACTTGTGTCGTCATTCACAGCGTATTCCAGGTGTTGGCGATTAGGGTTGTGAGTAAGAGGTCCAGGGATCAGAGATACATGTGGTTCGTGCCATACTTCCTGTTTCAAGTGAAGTGCTTTAGTAAGTATAGGTATTTATTTCCACCATGTCTTGTATGGTTGCACATGTTTTCCCACTCTTGTCTTGCTTCTTTTTCCTTTTTTCCCTTTTTTTCTTTCTTTTTCGTTTTACCAGTCTTCTCATTAGTTCTCTCTATCAAGGACTAAATGGGATCTTGCAATGACCTGTGTCACTTTGTAAAAATGACCATCACATAACCTACGTTCATAGGCTTTAATTTGAATATTGTAAGTCAGCACGCTGTGGCTTTCGCAACAGCGCGCCTCTCATTTGGCTGTCATGTGCCGGCCCCGGGACACGCGTGGGTCCCCTGCGCTTGCTCCTGATCCGGCACAGACAGTTTTTTCACCTTGTTTTAGATGCTAGCAGTTACTAACCGGGATGTTACTTCCGAATATTTGTAATGTTTTGTTTCTATTTTTAAAGTAATCACACAATGTGGATGTAGACATTTATTTAGTTTTGCTATAAGATGTATGATTAAACAAATAATGGGTTAACACCATTTGGTTTCTTTATGTTTATAGGAGAATGTTACGGATTCTTACTACAGCGCATATTCTGATGAAGGGGTGTTCCCCGAAACGCGTCAAGTGATGAAAATCATTTCGGTTCAGCTGATTTTCAAAGCGCTAATGTTACATGTAGATAGAGTTTGAAGTGTTAGTTTAGTTGAATATTAGTGTGTTCAATAGGTGTTAGTAATACTATTTTCATTTGATAATTTATTTTTCAGTATGAAACATGTAATAATGTTTAGGATGTAATCGAGGTACAAAGTTACTCTGGATTTATAAAATTTTGAATAAATCGTACTTATGAAATACATATAAACTCCCTTTTTGAATTTGTCAATCAATATTGAGATTTGATCATCACGGGTGCAGGGGACAGACTTGTTTAGTCTGTATTTTGACAGAGGATGAGACAATGTCATTTGCCTGTTTTGACATATTAAGCTTGGAGTTTAAGTAGACTCTGAGTCTCTTGACAGATTTGGAGATGGGAATCAAGTTGTTCACCATGGTGAATGCTTTGAGCTGGGGGCGTTTGTGGTGGTGCCCGACGATGAGGAGTTTTGTTTTAACTTAATTCAGGCATAGATGGTGCTGAGCCATCCACGCCTGAATGATGTCATAGATATTGTTGAGGGTGAGAGTGTCTTACGAGTGTTTGCCAGAGATGGGGATGAGGTTTTGGGTGTTGTCTGAAAAGTTTGTATATAAAATCCCAGAGCATCAAGCATGTTGAACAGCGGTTCGGTGAGGGTATTATAGAGAGTAGGTGACACACAGGACACCACAGTTGACTAGGATGGGTTGGGAGGTGTTAGGGCTGGCGAAGACACTGGCAGTCCTTTCGGAAAGGAAGGACTGGGCTCACATTACTGCTCCCGAAGAGAAGTGGGCAGTGGTACTGAAATTGTGGCAGAAGATTTCATGGGTTGCCCAGGTCAAAGGCAGTAGAAAGGGTGAGGAATATGAACATCGCTGGACCATCAGCATCTCCTATACTGTCAAACTGTATTTCCATATCTAGAAATGCTGTTTCTTTGCCATGACCTGGTCGGAACCCAGATGTCATGAGGCTGTGGTTTAAGCTGTGTGTTACTAGCACTAGTTATGCTTTGGTAAGACAGTCAGTTGATTTCCCTTTAAGCCCTGAGAACCGTTGCAGTACGGCCCTCATCAACACGAAAAGCCGCAGTCATCCTCGACACACCAGAAGTTGTGACAGATGAGCTGGCCCCACCCACAAGGAAGAGGATTTTCTTAAAGGGCCAGCTATAGCAGAGCCAGCCCAAGTTAAAGGTCTAAGTATAAAGTCTGCAACTGTTTGGCCCGTGGTGACAGCGGACACCGATCCGAGGATGTCCCAAACCTTTGTACCATCACCAACCCCAGCTGCCGATGTCCCAGAGTTGTCAGCCACGTACCAGCATACTGCGAGTAGCTTTTTCACAGCTTTTGTTTCCTCTAGG
>JASBQP011029320.1:0-10322 GCA_030265095.1 Desmognathus fuscus
GGCCCCTTTGACTCTGCGGGACACAGTTAACAGCTGCCATCATCTGCCCAGAGGGCCAGTCTGACTCTGTGGAAGACTCTGGACATAAGTTACACCAGGTTGTAATACTCCTGGTATGGGGCACACCGCTATATAACTCCACACTGAGTGACCAAAGGTCAAAATTACATAGTCATTTAATTTATACTTCCAACAGAATGAAAAACCTTACCAACTGCATTCTATATCTTTATATCTTATTTATTTTAGTGCAAAACACCTCATTTTTGTTAGAAGTTCATTGGCCACATGTAGCCATCTATCGTAATTTCACCACGTCAAATTCCAACATACATAAGAACCAAGATATAAGACATCCTATGTGTAATATCCATTAGGCATGTAGTTCTTTTGCAATTTTTTCTACCACACAGTAGATCATTAAAAGCAGTGTACAAAAATTCATTTCCCAATTCTATCACATGCTGCTATGTGAACACATTTCGGGTCAACAAGTGACCGTCGTCAGGCATGCTGTATGATAGTGTAAAAACAACAATATATACCGTGTCATATATCAGCCAATTAATACAACGACAAACATACAAAAACGAAAAACACGAAAGACAAGAGAAAAAATAACAACATCATATTAGTATAGTGAATGTTTCAATATTACACTAAATCTTATGAATTGGAGGCAGCAATTTGCCGAAAACACTCACCATACGATCTTGTAGGGATCTAGAAAATATATATATACAACTTTTTTAACAACGCTCAATTGCCTACCGCTAAAGTAGCAAGTTTCTTAAGAGGTTACGAAATCTTACCTCATAGCAGTGCAAGGCGCTGCATCTAGAAATCAATGCAAAATTTGAATACTCTATAAGTATCGGGCGGGAGACCAGCTTTTAAAAGGTATTTGTGTATGAAAATTAATGCCGGCTTACCGCACTGCATGTAGAAGCACACAATCAAAGGCGCCCCAACTTCCGGGCGCGAAAAGTATAGTTACTAGAGCGTAAACAACAGCTCATTTTATATTGGCGGCCATCTTGGCCGTTAGAAATACACACTCGAAGACGGTATTCCAAAACTTGCCATTTTAGCGCTAGTTCACATAAAACTTGGTATACTGCCATTATCCAAATGTTGATACATATTAGTCTATCCTAAAACCTCCAGATAAACTGCATATTATCTCATACGTACAGCACAACTGTACCTATATAGCTGAAATAGCTCGAACGTCGGGAGCAACTCAAAATTTCATGGCGGCCATCTTGGGAGTAAAATGCATGGCTAGAAGATCGCATATCTAAACTGGTTAGTTTAACATTAATTTCAAACTCCACCTAGTACACTAGTCAAACTACGATTTAAACAGCTTTCTTTATGGTACACATATTGCACATCAAGTACATATTTTCTCGCACATCAGAAATACTATACCCGTGTCATCCTCCTATTTATCATTGCATAACGTTCGTATAAGTATCCTGATTCAGGCATATCTTACATCACCACCATTTCCGTTATGTATATGACGTTTCACGCACCTAGCGGTATATATCGCAATATTCCGGCAATCATAACTGTATATTATCTATACAGTACATAATATGTACCTGCATGCTATATTTACCCAGATACTAGTAGTTATAAAAAGCATTGTAGCGCCCATTCTTCGTTAAGACCACCCGGAGATAATGTTTTAAAATTATGAATTAATCTTGCTTCCCTTTGTAGCAAAGCCCTTTCTACATCTCCACCTCTGTTGTTAATGTTAAGTGCTTCGAGGATACAGAAGTACAGTTGAGAACTCTGGTGATTAAGAAGATTAAAATGTCTCGCGACTGCTGATCGCGGATTCGCACATCTGATGTCGCTCTTGTGCTTTTGAATGCGGCATCGTACTTCTTGTGTCGTTTGGCCTATATAATATAGACCACACGGACACCTTAAGATGTATATCACATTGCTTGAACGGCATGTGCCGTAGTGTTTAAAGTACCATTTTTTACCTGTAGCAGGGTTTATTATATATGGTCCTCGGATCAATGCATCACAACAGTTGCAGTTCAAGCAAGGGAAAGTCCCACGTTTCGGCGTTGACAAAGTATTAGTAGTGGTTTGAGTACTCAAATCGGTATGTACCAATATATCTGATAGATTGGATGGCTTCTTATATGCTGTAGTTGGTTTATTGGGCAAAATATGACCAATTATAGGATCATTTAAAACAATGGGCCAATGTTGGGATATAAGGTGAGACATAGTTTTAGCCCGTGATCCATATGTAGATACAAATACAAAAGGCTGATCTTTTTGTTTTTTCTCCGTGGTTTCTAGTAGTTCATTGCGAGACTTCTGTCTTGCTTTAGTCTGTGCATTTTCTAACAACTGTCTAGGGTATCCTCGCTGAGTAAGTTCATCACAAAGTCTATTTGCTGCCATTTCGTATTCATCAATATCGGTATGTATCCTTCGATATCTTAAAAACTGGGAATATGGAAGTGCATTCTTAGTTGACTTCGGGTGAAAAGAATCAAAGTGTAGAAAGTTATTTGTATCTGTAGCCTTTCTATATAGATTAAATTTGAAATTACCATCTACAATTTTTACAAAAGTATCTAGAAATGGAACTCCATCTTCACCTATACACGCAGTAGTTTTTATGGTACTGTGTACCGTGTTAAGGTAATTCAAAAAATCTTCAAGTTGATTCTTGGTACCTGACCACATCAAGAATATGTCATCTATATAACGGTAGTAAATTTTGATATATACATACCAATGTGAATTGATGATATGTTGTGCCTCCCAGTCAGCCATAAAAACATTAGCATAACTGGGAGCGAAGTTTGCTCCCATACTAGTCCCAGTGAGTTGTCCAAAGTATTGATTTTCAAATTTAAAAAAACTATGATGTAATACAAACGACAATAGTATTCTAAATAGAGTTGGATGAACATCTCTGATGTCATGATCAATGAGTGCAGCACAGGCGCATTCTATACCCTCATTGTGTTTAATGTTAGTATAAAGAGATACTATGTCAATAGTGACAAGTATACAATCATCCTTAGATGCAGTATGTTTTTCGATTTTATTAATAAAATCGGTCGTGTCTCTGATGTAAGACGGTATGTCTGTTACGCATCTCTTTAGAAAATCATCGATGAATTTAGCCACAGGTTCAAACATGGATTCACACCCTGATACTATCGGTCTAAAGGGAGGAGTACTAGCATTTTTATGTATCTTTGGGAGGCCATAGAGTATAGGAACTCGCGGATGTTTATTGATCAAGAACCTCAAGGTTTTATCACTAATCCAGTCTCTGGTGTTCGCATCAGTTAGTATCTCTTCCAAAAGTTTCTGTAAAGGTGCAGTGGGATTTCTTTCTAGCATGAGGTAAGTATTCTCATCAGCTAGTTGTTTATATATTTCTGCTTTATAATAAGCATGGTCCATAACAACTATTGCACCTCCTTTATCCGCTCTTTGCACCATAATATATGGATTGTCATTCAATTCTTTGAGAGCTCGATTTTCAGCAAATGATATATTGAAGTTCCTACTTTTAGGGAATTCAATTTTGTTAAATTCTTTAAGTACTGTTTGGCTGAATACCTCTATGGCTTTATTGTTGATATTAGGACAAAATATACTTTTAGATGTAAATTCTTTAAACTGATGTTCTTCCTGACATGAGGGAGGTTGACCCAGAAAAAAGTGTTTAAGCTGTAGTTTTCTAACAAATTTCTGAAAGTCCACATGAATATCGAAGTGGTTATTCTCATAAACTGGGACAAATGATAAACCTTTTGACAGAACCATCAACTGATTCTTTGTGAGTTCTGTAGCAGATATATTTACTACTTGCGATCTCTGAGAAAATGCTTCCCTATTTCTTTCACTTTCTCTACTTCTTTGTCTTTTTCTTTGTCCGTTCCTTTTTTGCCCCCTCCTTGTCTTTGCCTCACTAGTTCGTCCAAAAAACGCTGCCGTTCTTGTGGGTCAAAAGCTTTTTTACTTGGGCCTGGTGTAGCTCTATCACTTATCTTATCTGTTCTTTCTACTTCTTCCGATGAGGAATCAGTTGGAATATCTGAATCTGAGGGGTTTGATGTAGCTTGTTTTTTAAAAATTTGTTGTTTCTTATTAATCGGTAAAAATTCAAACCAGTTATACACTTGGTTATGTGCATAGTCATAAATATCCCTTTTGAATTTTCTGATTTTCCCTTTTTCCAATTCCTGCCTATGTTTGTTAATGATGTCATTCACTATTTCTAGTGTCACAGCCCATTCTTCTGCTGGTTTTTCAGTTTTAAGGGTTTCTTCAGTTTTAGTGATTTCCAGCTTTATTTCCTTAAGTTCAGCTTGTAGTTCCTCAATAGTAAGGAGGATAAGATCAAGTGAGGCTTTATTCAGGATCATATGCCATTTTGGTATAAATCCTTTCCGTTGCCTGCAAAGGAGTGGTTTAATTAGGATTCTAAGGCCTCGGGGGATACGTTTTGTTTTAAAATATTCAGCTAATGTAGTAGCATGCAGTAGTGTAGACACCTCCCTTTTTTTTAAGTATTCAAATTGTTGAACTGTGTGTTTATGTTCATTTCTAGTTAGAAAAAGTGCACTTTCTTGTAGTTGTGCAAGAATATTTTCTGCTGCCTCTGCAGTATATTCCAGTGTGGAGGCACATCGGTCAGTCTGCGCTGCCAATTCTTCAAACGACATGATAGTATAAAATATCAAAATATGAATCAGACCATATAACGAACTAGATTCCCAATGGGATCTAATATCTTTAACTCTTTAGCTTCCTTTAATCACATTAAATCATCTATTAGTTTTGGTGCGTAGGCTACTAGTTTACTTAGTAGCAACAAAAACTCACAGAAGTGAGGAAAATGTAGCCCGCACTCGTTTTCATATCAGGGTGCTCCCATGTCTACCCGCAACTATACAGGTGAAAAGACACTAAACATTGATTTCACCAGGTTGTATTACTCCTGGTATGGGGCACACCTCTATGTGACTCCACACTGAGTGACCAAAGGTCAAAATACCATAATCATTTATTTTATGTTTCCAACAGAGTAGAGAAACCTTCTCAACTACATACTATATCTTTATATCTTCTTTATTTCAGTACAGAACACCTCATTTTTGTTAGGAGTTCGTTGGCCACATATAGCCATTTGTCGCAATTTCACCACATCAAATTACAACATCCATAAGAATAAAGGTATAAAGCATCCTATGTGTAATATCCATTAAACATATAGGTCTGTTGCAATTTTTACTAACACACGGTTAGTTATTAAAAACAGTGTACAAAAATTCATTTCCCAATTCCATCACATGCTGCTATGTGATCACATTTCGGGTCAACAAATGACCGTCGTCAGGCATGCTGTATGATAATATGATGTTAACAATATACAGCGTGTCATATATCAGCCAATTAATGCAACAACAAACACACACACACAAAAAAAGAAAGAAAGAAGAGAAGAAAAAATAACAATATCATATTAGTATAGTGAAGGTTTCAATATTACATTAAATCTTATGAATTGGTGGCAGCAATTTGCCGAAAACACTCACCATACGATCTTATCGGAATCTAGAAAATATATATATACAACTTTTTTAACAGCGTTCAATTGCCTACCGCTAAAGTGGCCAGTTTCTTTAGAGGTCTAGAAATCTTACCTCATAGCAGTGCAAGGCGCTGCATCTAGAAATCAATAAAGAATTTGAATACTATATAAGTATCGGGCGGGAGACCAGCCTTAAAAGATATATTTGCGTGGAAAATAATGCCGGCTTACCGCACTGCATGCAGAAGCACGCAAACAGAAACGCCCCAACTTCCGGGCACGGGAGATTTAGTTACTAGAGCGTAAACAGCTCATTTTATACTGGCGGCCATCTTGACCGTTAAAAGTACACACTTAAAGGTGGTAATCCAAAACTTGCCATTTTAGCGCTAGTTCACATTTAAATTGGTGTAATGTCCTTATCCTAATGTAAATATGCATTAATCTTCCGGGTGGGCTGCATATTATATCGTCCGTCGAGTACAATTGTACCTATGTAGCTGCGGTTACTAGAGCGTCGAAAGCAACTCATAATTCCATGGCGGCCATCTTGGATGTAAAATGTATAACTAGAAGATCGCATACACGAACTATCTGGTTTAACATTAATTTCAAACTCAACCCGATACATTAGTCAAGTCAGAATTTAAACGGCTCTCTGTGTAGCACAAATATTTGCAAATCAAATACATATTTTAACGTGCATCGAAAGCATAATACCAGTGTCGTACTCGTCCCTATAGTTGCATAACATTCGTATAAGTATCCTAATTTAGGCGTTTCTTATATCCCAACCATTTCTGTTATGCATATGACATTCCACGTACCTGGCAGTAAATATCATAATATTTAGACATTCATGATTCTATATTCCCTGTACTGCACACAATATGTGCCTGACTGCTTTGAACAAATATCTGTTGTTTACAAAAAGCATTGTAGCGCCCATTCTTCATTGAGACCACCCGGAGATAATGTTTTGAAATTATGAATTAATCTTGCTTCCTTTTGTAACAAGGCCCTTTCCACATCTCCACCTCTGTTGTTAATATTAAGTACTTCTAGAATACAAAAGTACAATTGAGAACTCTGATGATTAAGAAGATTGAAATGTCTAGCGACTGCTGATCGAGAGTTAGCACATCTAATGTCACTCTTGTGCTTTTGAATACGGCATCGTACTTCTTGTGTCGTTTGGCCTATATAGTACAGACCACACGGACACCTTAAGATGTAGATCACATTGCTTGAACGGCATGTGCCGTAGTGTTTAAAATGCCATTTTTTACCTGTTGCTGGATTTATTATATATGGTCCTCGAATTAATGCATCACAACAGTTGCAGTTCAAGCAAGGGAAAGTCCCACGTTTCGGCGTTGACAGTGTGTTGGTAATAGTTTGAGTACTTAAATCGGTATGTACCAGTATATCAGATAGATTGGATGGCTTCTTATATGCTGTAGTCGGTTTATTGGGCAAAGTGTGCCCAATTATAGGATCATTTAAAACGATGGGCCAATGTTGAGATATAAGGTGAGACATAGCTTTAGCCCTTGATCCATATGTAGATACAAATACAAAAGGCTGATCTTTTTGTTTTTTGTCCGTGGTTTCTAGTAGTTCATTACGAGACTTCTGTCTAGCTTTGGTCTGTGCATTTTCTAACAACTGTCTAGGGTATCCTCGCTGTGTTAGTTCATCACAAAGTCTATTAGATGCCATTTCGTATTCATCAATATCTGTATGTATCCTTCGATATCTTAAAAACTGAGAATAAGGAAGTGCATTCTTTGTTGACTTAGGGTGAAAAGAATCAAAGTGTAGAAAATTATTTGTATCTGTAGCTTTTCTGTATAGATTGAATTTGAAATTACCATCCACAATTTTTACAAAGGTGTCTAGAAATGGTACTCCATCCTCACCTATAAATGCAGTGGTTTTTATGGTACTGTGTACAGTATTAAGGTAATTCAAAAAATCATCAAGTTGATTTCTGGTACCTGACCACATCAGGAATATATCATCTATATATCGGTAGTAAATTTTGATGTATAGATACGAAACGGCATCCAATAGACTTTGTGATGAACTAACACAGTGAGGATACCCGAGACAGTTGTTAGAAAATGCACAGACTAAAGCTAGACAGAAGTCTTGCAATGAATTATTAGAAACTGCAGACAAAAACCAAAAAGATCAACCTTTTGTATTTGTATCTACATATGGATCAAAGGCCAAAGCTATGTCTCATCTTATATTTCAACATTGGCCCATCGTTTTAAATGATCCTATAATTGGCCATATCTTGCCCAATAAACCAACCACAGCATACAAGAAGCCATCGAATCTATCTGATATACTGGTACACACCGATCTAAGTACTCAAACTATCACCAACACATTGTCAACACCAAAACGTGGGACTTTCCCTTGTTTGAACTGTAATTGCTGCGACTCATTAATTCGAGGACCATATATAATCAATCCAGCTACAGGTAAAAAATGGCACTTTAAACATTACGGCACATGCCGTTCTAGCAATGTCATCTACATCTTAAGGTGTCCGTGTGGCCTGTATTATATAGGCCAAACGACACAGGAAGTACGTTGTCGCATTCAAAAGCACAAGAGCGACATCAGATGTGCTAATTTGCGTTCAGCAGTTGCTAGACATTTCAATCTTCTTAATCATCAGAGTTCTCAACTGTACTTCTGTATTCTCGAAGCACCTAATATCAACAACAGAGGTGGAGACGTAGAAAGAGCCCTGCTACAAAGGGAAGCAAGATTAATTCATGATTTCAAAACATTGTCTCCGGGTGGGCTTAACGAGGAATGGGCGCTACAATGCTTTCTATAACAACAGTAGTCAGGTACATATTGCATGCAGTATAAAAGATACAAATATGTATGTTAAAAGATTGTAATATATACTGCTAGATGCATAGAATGTCTTACAATAAAAATGGTTATGGTATAAGCCACATCTAGTATTAGGATATTTTCACGTACGTTGTGTAATAATCGATACAAGAATGATACCGATATTATACTTTCGATGTGCGATATGTATTTGATTTGCAAATATCTGTGCCATGAAATAGGCCATATTCTGACCAAACTAATGTACCGGATTAAGTTTGAAATTTAAGCTGAATTAGTCGAGTTTATATATGCAATCGTATATGTATTCTACATCTAAGATGGCCGCCATGAAATCTCTGAGTTACGTTCGACACTCTAGCAACTGTAAATACATAAACACAATTGTGTTTGACGCAAGATATAGGATGCACTGTGCCCGTAAGATTAATGCTTAGATCTAGATTAAGGCAGGACATTGGTGCTAATGTGAACTAGCGCTAAAATGGCAAGTTTTGGGACACTTTCGCCGAGTGTGTATTTTTATTGGCCAAGATGGCCGCCAGTATAAAATAAACTGATGTTTTCGCATCTACAACTAAATTCCTCGCGCCCGTAAACGGGGGCGCACTTGTGCGTGTGCTTCTGCATGCAGTGTGGTAAGCCGGCAGTAATTTTCTTTTACAATTTACTCTAAGGTTGGTTTTCCGCCCTATACTTATATGGCTTTCGTATTTATATTGATTTCTAGATGCAGCGCTTTGCACTGCAATGAGGTAAGATTGAATTTCCAAAGAAACTTGCCACTTTAGCGGTAGGCAACTGAGCGTTGTTAAAAGTGTTGTATATGCATATTTTCTAGATCCCTACGAGATCGGATGGTGAGTGTTTTCGGCAAATTGCTGCCACCAATTCATAATATATAGTGTAACATTGAAGTTTCTGCTATACTAATATGATATTGTTATTTTTTTTCTCTTTTTTTTCTCTTTTTTTTCGTCTTTACATGTATGTTTGTCGATGTATTTATTGACTGTTTCATGAAATGCTACACATTGGTATCATTATCACATAGCATGCCTGACGACGGTCATTTATTGACCCGAAATGTGATCACATAGCAGCATGTGAAGGAATGGGGAAATGAATTTATGTACACTGATTTTAATGAACAATCGTGTGTTAAGAAAAAAGTGAAAAAATTGGAATAGAACAATATGTTGAAAGAGACATTATTCACAGGATGTTCTACACTTTGTACTTATGTTTGCTGTAATTTAATGTGATGTAATTGCGACAAATGGCTGTATAAGGCCAATGAAATTCCAACAAAAATGAGGTGTTTTGCACCAGAATAAATAAGATAAAAAAATATAAAATGCAGTTGAGAAATTTTCTCTAACCTGTTGGAAGCACAAACTAAATGAATATGGTATTTTGACCTTTTGGTCACTCAGTGTGGAGTTATATAGAGGTGTGCCCCATACCAGGAGTAATACAACCTGGTAAAATCAATGTTAAGTATCTTTCACCTGTATAGTTGCAGGTAGACATGGGAGCACCCTGACATGAAAACGAGTGCGGGCTACATTTTCTTCACTTTGTGAGTTTTTGTTACTACCAACTGGTCAGACGACCTCTTGATAAAAGTTTTTTATACAGGGTTAAAGGAGGAAATTAAAGACCTGTTAGTAAACATTCTGTCCCCCCCTAAGGTTTTCGCTGAATATATTGTTTTGGTTATACAGATAGAACAACGCTTGAAAGATCGCAAGAGGGAAAAACGTAAAGGGAGCGCCCCTCCTTATTTCCAAAAGTATATTCCTCCTCCAAGTAAAGAGAAAGAAGAGATTGAACCTATGCA
>JASBQP011040384.1:0-10297 GCA_030265095.1 Desmognathus fuscus
GGGGGGAAAAGCAATCCGGCAGAAGAGAGCCAGACGTCAGGCTCTTGAGGAGCCACAAGAAAGATTAGTCGTCAACATCTCGGATCACGTGCTTACCACCACTGAAATGGCAGTGCTCAGGAAGGGTCTCAGATTTGTACCCACACAATCTAATAATTCCTTTCAAAATGAAGTTGATTTGTCTTTGTTCTTCCGAAAAATGTCTCTTCAACATCATTTCTTTCAGATGCCTCCTCAGTCCAATGTTGTTTCTGATTATGTTGAATTTAAGCATCCCTCTACTTTTTCACCACAAGTACAGAGTAGAACGCTTAACTTATTCTTTGATAAAGTACGCGATGATGTCAAGAAGTTACCTTATCATGAGAAGTTGAGACATCACAACATGACAAAAAATCAACGTAAGGCTTTGAGTGATTTGTCACATAATAAAAACATCACTATTAAGCAAGCAGACAAGGGCGGTGCCACTGTGGTCATGAACACACAGTGGTACATCGACAGATTGAATGCTCTAGCTAATGATCCTACAGTGTATAAAAAACTTACACGTGATCCGGTTTTTGAGTCCAAAAACCTTCTGGAGGCCATCCTTAATGTTGGTGTTCAGAACAATTGGATCTCTTTGGCTACTAGACATTACCTTATGAATGATCACCCACGTGTACCGGTATTGTATGGTCTACCAAAGATACATAAGGATCTTATGAACCCTCCTTTAAGACCTATAGTATCAGCGTGCGATTCTGTATTTGAACCTGTCTCTAAGTACATCGACTTCTATTTGAAGCAAATTGCCACTAATCAAGAAGGTTTTTTAAAAGATACTACTTCCTTCATTAACATCACTCAGACTCTTGTTATTCCACCTGACAGTGTTTTAGCCACTTTGGATGTAGTTAGTTTGTACACTAATATTCCACATGAGGATGGCATCCAAGCAGTAAGGGAAGCTCTTTCTGATTTTGGCGACCTTGGTGCACATAAGGAATTTTTGTTACTCCTGTTAAGCTGGGTCTTGAATGAATCATATTTTAGGCTATGTGACACATTTTTCCTACAAACCCAAGGCACCGCGATGGGGGCTAATTTTGCCCCAAATTTTGCGAACATTTTTATGCACACTTTTGAGACTCAACACATCGATACCCAAAAAGTCTGGAAAAGACAACTTTTTTGCTGGTTACGTTACATTGATGACGTTTTTTTGATTTGGTGTGGCCCAGTGTCTGACCTTAAGTGTTTTGTGAACCACTTGAACCAGGTACATGCAACTATCAAGTTTACCTTGGAGATTGACATGGAAAAAATTAATTTTTTGGATACCACTGTTGCCATACATGGTTCTAGACTCACTTTTGACGTGTACAGGAAACCCACTGATGTGAATGCACTACTGAGAGCTGAGTCTTTTCATCCCCAACATCTTATCCAGAATTTGCCTTACGGGCAATTCTTGAGATATAAACGCATTATCAGTGATTCTACTCAGTGTGACATGAGGATGGATGATTTGCAAACACGGTTAATTACAAGAGGTTACTCTGAGGAGATACTTTGTTTATCCAGGGCTAAAGCTAACACTCACAATCGTGATCAATTGTTGGGTCCTCGTACACAAGTTGTTTCTAATGAGCAGAAATTGACTATGGTTTCCACGTATGGTTCAATGTCAAACAGGTATAGACGAGTCATCCTCAAACATTGGTCTACTCTTTCAGAGGATCAAACGTGTAAGGACGTTTTTTCTGAACCTCCACGCTTTGCTTTTCGAAAAGCCAGGAGCTTGAAAGACCTTTTGGTACACGCTGATTTACGGTCACAAACTCCTTTGAGACAGACCATTTTGAGCCCTCTCAACCTTGGCACTCACCCATGTTTGCAATGTGCACAGTGCAATAATGTCCAAAAGGGTAACTTTTTTAATCACCCCATGACAGGCAAAAAGGTGTTTCTAAAGAATTATGCCACTTGTGATTCTGACCATGTTATTTATCGACTTGTTTGCCCTTGTGGCAAGGTGTATGTTGGGCAATCAGCACGCCCCATCAAAATGCGCATTAGTGAACATAAAAGCACCATTCGTAACCATGTAACAACAAGTCCTGTCGCTAGGCATTTTAATGAGGTTGGTCATCGTGTTTCACAATTAAGATTTAATGTTCTTGAGATTATAGAACGAAAACCAAGAGGGGGTGATCGCACACGTCTTCTACTACAACGTGAGACCTTTTGGATTCAGACTTTGAGAAGTGTTAATCCTCATGGCATGAATGAGAACATTTCGTTTACTGCTTTTCTGCCTACCTGATTTTTTACTTAGTCCAATCACTTGTCACTTTCTTTCTTCTGGTTACGAATGGCGCCTTTATTCTCTCTTTCTTTCTTTCTTTCTTACTTTTTCCACTTTTTATGTGTTTTTCTTCTTCTATTCTGATACCTACCGTTTGTTATTACCCATTTTCCTTTTTCTGTTCTCACGGACACCCACTTATTAATTTCCCTTCTGTTTATGTCTCTTTTTCTTTCTTTCTTTTTTTCATTCTTTTCTTCTTTATTCTTTTTTATGTCTTCTGATACCTATCTTTTGTTATTATTTATTTTTCGTTTTTCTGTTCTGTCGGTATTATTTATTTATTTATTTTTCTCCTGTATCCGTTCTCCATGTACTTTCTATTGCCTTTGATGGTGCGGTTTTGTTTTGATTCCGCTGTTCGTTTTATTTGTTTTCTTTCCTTATCTTTTGGTCTTTCACATATGACATTTGCTTTGGCCTTTGACTAGGTCGATGTCCCCCTTTTTTTAGTCCTTTCTTTGTTTCTCCCACACCCGCTCTCCCTATATGCGGCGCTCCGTATGTTTTTTTGCTATTTTCACCTTTCAACATGGCCGCCGCCGACATCCCAGTCCTCTTTCTGTTTTGTTTGTGATTCGTGCGGTTTAAATACACGCGCGGTGCCTCATTCACTTATCGGTTTCTCACAGCATTGGTCGCGTTTCACGTCCTGCTCCACTATCAGGTATTGGGGGTCTCCGTGGGGTTCAGTTGCCTCTTCTCTTGCTTTGCTCTTTATACTTCACTGACTGTAATGTCTTCTCCTTCTCAGCGCTATTCCGCCTGACTTCCTTTCTGTGTATTTGCCGTCCTGGGCGTTGGTCGTTTTCATATATTGACAGGTATTGTTGCATATTCATTTTTTGACTACTAAGCCGTTTTTCTGTGTCTTTGTTTTTTATTTATTTCATCATTCTTTCTTTCCAGTTTTCCTCTGGCACTTTCTGTGCCCCCACTTATTCCACGCCTTCTGTGTAATTTCTGGTAAGATGCTGTTTTTTGCTGACTTTAACCATGCCTTGTCTTCTGCCTCTTGTATCTGCATCTATTTATCTTTTATGTTTCTCCTATTCTTATTTTACTTTTTTCTCTCATTTTTTAGCACTTGATAAAGGGGTGGCAGCCCCGAAACGCGTTGTGCTGCTACAACTTCATAGGACTTCATTTATAATTTTTTGTTTTACTGTGTTTCCCTGCGTATACACTGGTTACATGGGTCTTTTTTGTTGTTCCTATTGTTTGTGGAGATTAACAAACATAGAAGTTTTCAGTTCCCTTTCAATTTAAGTATGTGTTGTATTTTGACTCACTAACAAATTTCATTTTCCTTTCTGTTATTTGTTACCTTTCCATGTATATCTTTTTAATAAATGTGATTTTTTACCACTATCTATGCATTATATTTAACGTATGAAATTTAAACAGTTTTGTGTTGTTATTCTTTGACGTATGTTTATAGGAGGTGGACTTTGTCCCACTTACCATACTGAGTGCGGGATTTGAGGGAAGTGGTTTCCCTTACTCTGTTACACTTTAGGACTTTCCCAGTGCTTGCACTGGCATTATCCTGCACCATATTACTTTATATTATTTATCATTTTATTGCATTTTTCTTTATAGGTCTATATTTACAATGTTTTTTGGTTGATGAGTGCGCCCCCAACTAGCTTCTTGTTGTATTCCCTATTTGACCTTGGTCACTCTAGATGGGCAGCACCTATTTTTCACTTGATTTATCCTTTGTTTTTTCTTCTTTTATTTTTGTACTTTGATTGTTTGCCGTGCATAGGCATACAGATATGACTTTTTTGGCTAATATTGCATCCACTGACAAATGTGCAGATACTTTAGCCTATTCTGAGGAAGAGGCAGAGGCAGTTTTGGCAGCATTAAGTGGTAATTCGAGCTTCTTGAACACCACTCAAAAAACTCACACATTACGCAATTTGGAAAATTTACTTAAGAAAGAAGTTTCATTAAGACTTCATGCTGTGACTCTTGGGGAGTACCACAAGGTTAAAAGGATCCCGCGGGGTCTACGCATTCTTATTAAACCCACTTTATGCAAAAATCGAAAAGGCTTCTTAGCTAAGTGGCGTCAGGTACTTAACAAGTGTTCCTTGGATTTGATTATTCTAACCATAAAAGAGTTACAACTATCCTTGACTGAGGTCAATGAGGAGATAGAAGTGGCACAGGAAGCATTAAGGAAGGATAAAACTGCTGAAGATTGGGATTGTATTTACAAGCAGTGTGAAGAAATTATAGCAAATCATACGGCAGACTTAGAGAAATTAAAACAGAGAAAATTTAGAAGAGATAATTTAGATTATCAGTACAACAGAGTTTATACTTGGGTTGAAGAACTAGACGAGTATCATAAAAGAAAGGCTCTACAAAGAAACGCAGGTTTAAATTCTGGGGGATCCAATTCATCCATAACAAGTGGAGGAAGTGAAGGAAGTGGTGACCAGACAGCCTTATCCACATCAGCACCCTTGGGATCTCTTCCTGTATCTCAAAGACCAAGTACTCATAGACCCATTGTACAACCAGTTGTATCTCAGGGAAGTTTGTTGGGTAATTATCCTTTATTTCAGACATCAGGAACATCAGCATCCCCGGGCATTTTGCATTCTTCGCAAGTGGCTGCCACCTCTTCTACATCAACATCAACAACCCCTACTAACACCTCGGAAGCTTTTTTATTTCAAGGCCATCCAAAACCAGGAGGGGGGGAAAAGCAATCCGGCAGAAGAGAGCGAGACGTCAGGCTCTTGAGGAGCCACAAGAAAGATTAGTCATCAACATCTCGGATCACGTACTTACCACCACTGAAATGGCAGTACTCAAGAAGGGCCTCAGATTTGTACCTACACAATCCAATAATTCTTTCCAAAATGAAGTTGATTTGTCTTTGTTTTTCAGAAAAATGTCTCTTCAACACCATTTTTTTCAGATGCCACCTACATCTAATGTCACCTCTGATTATGTTGAATTTAAACGTCCTTCTACCTTCTCACCCCAGGTACAGAATAGAACACTGAACTTGTTTTTTGACAAAGTGAGAGATGAGGTTAAGAGATTACCTTACCATGAAAAGTTAAGACATCATAACATGACAAAAGGTCAGCGCATCGCTTTGAGTGATCTATCACACAATAAGAACATTACTATAAAGCAAGCCGACAAGGGGGGTGCCACTGTGGTCATGAACACACAGTGGTACGTGGAAAGATTGAATATTTTGGCTAATGATCCTACAGTGTATAAAAAACTTACACGTGATCCTGTCTTTGAATCCAAGAAACTTCTGGAAGCCATTCTTAATATTGGCGTTCAGAACGACTGGATCTCTTTGGCTACCAGACAGTACCTCACTAATGACCATCCTCGGGTACCGGTATTGTACGGTTTACCTAAAATTCATAAGGACCGTATGAACCCTCCCTTGAGGCCTATAGTATCAGCATGTGACTCTGTATTCGAACCAGTTTCAAAATATATTGATTATTTTTTGAAGCAGATTGCTACCAACCAAGAAGGATTTCTAAAAGATACCACTTCTTTTATTAACACTACTCAGGCCCTTGTCATTCCATCTGGTAGTATCTTAGCTACTTTGGATGTTGTTAGTCTATATACTAACATTCCCCATGAGGAGGGTATTCAATCAGTAAGGGAAGCCCTCGCAGAATTGGGAGAACTTGGTGTTCACAAAGAGTACTTAATACTTTTGTTGGGCTGGGTTCTGAATGAATCATATTTCAGGTTGGGCGACACATTCTTTCTACAAATCCAGGGCATCGCGATGGGGGCAAATTTTGCCCCAAGTTTTGCAAACATTTTCATGCATAATTTCGAGACTCAGCATGTTCACACTCAAGACGTTTGGAATAGGCAACTTTTTTTGCTGGTTACGTTACATCGACGATGTTTTTCTAATTTGGTGTGGCTCAATTGTAGATCTGAAAGACTTTGTGAACCGTTTGAATCAGATACATGCTACCATTAAGTTTACCTTGGAGGTTGGCGGAGAAAAGATTAATTTTTTGGATACCACTGTTGCTATACATGATTCTGGACTCACTTTTGATGTATATAGAAAATCCACTGATGTGAATGCATTATTAAGAGCTGAGTCCTTTCATCCACGACACCTTATCCAAAATCTACCCTATGGGCAGTTTTTGAGATATAAACGGATCATTAGCGATTCTGTTCAGTGTGAAATGAGAATGGATGATTTACAAACACGACTTACCACAAGAGGTTATACTGAGGAGATACTTTGTTTATCTAGGGCCAAGGCAAATAGCCACAATCGGGAACAATTGTTGGGTCCTCGTATACAAGTTGTGTCTAATGAACAAAAACTAACCATGGTGTCCACATATGGCTCTATGTCCAATAGATATAGACGAATTATTCTCAAACATTGGTCCACTCTTGCAGATGATCAAGTGTGTAGAGATGTCTTTTCTGAACCACCACGCTTTGCTTTTAGAAAGGCAAAGAATTTAAAAGATCTTTTGGTTCATGCAGATATACGACAACAAAATTCATTGAGACAGACCGTTTTGAGTCCACTTAACCTTGGCACTCACCCCTGCTTGCACTGTGCGCAATGCAACAATGTTCAGAAAGGCAATTTTTTTAATCATCCCATGACGGGCAAGAAAGTGTTCTTGAAACATTATGCTACCTGTGATTCTGATTATGTTATATATCGCCTTGTTTGCCCATGTGGCAAGGTATATGTTGGGCAATCTGCACGCCCTGTTAAAATGCGCATCAGTGAACACAAAAGTACTATCCGCAATCATGTGACAACAAGCCCTGTTGCGAGGCATTTCAATGAGGTTGGACATCGTGTTTCACAGTTAAGGTTTAATGTCCTGGAAACTGTGGACCGAAAATCTAGAGGGGGGGATCGTACACGTCTCCTACTCCAACGCGAGACTTTTTGGATTCAGACTTTGAAAAGTGTCCATCCCCATGGGATGAATGAAAATATTTCCTTTGCAGCATTTTTACCGACTTGACCATATTATGTTAACAGATGGGGTTTTTCTTCTTTCCTTTTTTAATTTTGGCAATATATATGGCGTTTTTTATTTTTTTATTTTTATTTTTTCTATTTTTATGTTTCTTTATCTTCTCCTTATTCTTTATCTTGATAATTCGATCATTATTGGTTCTTGGTTGTTTCTTTACTATGTTGGTCTGCTTTTTCATTCATTATAATTTTTATCCAAAATCCTTTTTTGTGATTTGAGATATATTTGGGTATTCATTCTGCTCTGATTTCTTCATTTGGACTTTAATACATTGCTGAGGTTTTGTATTGATTATATATTTCTTGGTTATGTAAACTGTCACTGATCCTCCATCTGTGACAGCTGATACATTTTCGCCTATTATGGCAGCCGCTTTTTCTGACTCTCATTGAGTATATTAGTCCTTGCATTTCCCAGTTCAATATGGTCGCCATTTTTTCCCCTTTTTTTCCTCTATTTTTGTCCTTTTTCTATGTCTGGTTTTTATTGAGTGTATTAGCCCTTGCATTTCCCTGTTCAATATGGCCGCCATTTTTTTCCTTTTCATTTTTGTCCTTTTTCTATGTCTGGTTTTCATTGAGTGTACTAGCCCTTGCATTTCCCTGTTCAATATGGCCGCCTTTTTTTCCCCTTCTTTTTTGTCCTTTCTTTATGTCCACTCTCTGGCATGACTCTTATTCTCATGGAGTTTTCCTATTCAACACATCGGCTTTGAACAGTTTATGTCCTTGCTGAACTGAAGGTAATTGGGACTCCGGTGGGGTCCTTGTTGTTTCTGGCAGTTTTGTTCTCTGTCTGACAGCTTGCTATATCTTTTTTCAGTGCTTCATTCATTGGAAATTTGACCTGTGATATTACCGGTCTGGGCTTTGGCCGCCATGCATATATCGTCAGGTACGGTCATCACTTGGTTGATGTTTTAATATCTTTATACTGGCTATTCCTTTGTACTTACTTCTGTGTGTTTTTCTGTTTTTCCTTTTTAGTTCCTATTTTGGCACACACTGTGCTTCCATCTTCTCCACAGCGTCTGTGTTTTTTTCGGTAAGACGCCTCTATTGCCATTTGCCAACTCTTGTCCTCTGCCTTTTACATTTACATTTGAAGCCATCTCATCCTCATTATTTTCTTGTTTTTTCTTTGTTTTGTTTTGTCTTTGACTTTCAGCACTTGATAAAGGGGTGGCAGCCCCGAAACGCGTCGTGCTGCTACAACTTTACAGGATTTCAATTTGAAACATAAGCTTTGTTTATATGGTGTTTGCCTGAGTATACACTGGTTGTTATGGGTTTGATTTTGTTTGTTTTCTATTGTTTGTGAAAATTATTAACAAACGTAGGAATTCGAGTTGCTTCGTAGTTGAAGTATGTGTTTGATTTTGAACTAACAAACGTATTTTCTTTTCTGTTACGTGTTTGACATACATGTTTTACCTTAATAAATGTATTTTTTTCAATAGAATTCATGTATTGTATTGTATATATGAAACTGCAATGATCATAAGTCATTATATTTTGGTACTTTACTGACAGGAGGCGGACATTGTCCCACCTACCATTCAGAGTGCGGGATTTGAGGGTAGTCGTTTCCCTTACTCTGTTATTTTAGGATTTTTTCCAGTACTTTGTACTGGCATTATCCTGCACCACTACAGTTGATTGATGACCTCTTATTACTTTATAGAATTATAGTTTTATGTTTTAAATTACTGTTTTTTCTTTGACAAAAGAGTGCGCCCCCTACCAATTTTCTCTCTGTATGCCCTGTTTGACTTAGGTCACGTTTGGTGGGCAGCACCTATATATAGTTATATACATTTTTTGTAGTTGTTTTAGTTTTTCTGTTTTCTATTTCTTGGATTACTTGCCTAACATAGGCATTTAGATATGACGTTTTTGGCCAATATTGTATCTACCGACAAATGTGCAGAAACTTTAGCTTACTCTGAAGAAGAGGCGGAGGCAGTGTTGGCAGCATTAAGTGGGAACTCAAGTTTTTTGAATACCACTCAAAAAACCCATACGTTACGCAATTTGGAAAATTTACTAAAAAAAGAAGTGTCACTAAGACTTCATGCTGTGACGCTTGGAGAATACCACAAGGTGAAAAGGATCCCACGGGGTCTACGTATTCTCATAAGACCTACCCTATGTAAAAATCGGAATGGATTTCTAAGTAAGTGGCGTCAGGTACTCAATAAATGCTCTTTGGATTTAATTATTCTAACTATTAAAGAGTTACAACTGTCCCTGACCGAGGTTAATGAGGAAATAGGATTGGCACAGGAAGCATTAAGGAAAGGTAAATCTGCTGAAGATTGGGATTGCATTTATAAACAGTGTGAGGAAATCGTAGCAAATCATACGGCGGACTTGGAAAAACTAAAACAGAGGAAATTTAGAAGAGACAATTTAGATTATCAGTACAACAGAGTTTACACTTGGGTTGAGGAATTAGACGAATATCATAAAAGAAAGGCATTACAAAGGAGTGCAGGTTTGAATTCTGGGGGATCCAACTCATCCATAACAAGTGGAGGCAGTAATGGAAGTAGTGGTCAGACAATTCCATCTATTCCAGCACCTTTGGGATCTCTTCCTATAACTGAGGGATCAAGCACACATAGACCCATAATACAACCAGTTGTATCTCAGGCAAGTCTGTTGGGTAACTACCCTTTATTTCAGGCATCAGGAACATCAGCACCAACATCCCTGGGTACTCTACATTCGTCTCAAGTGGCTGCCACCTCCACTACATCAGCATCAACAACTCCAACTAACATCTCGGAAGCTTTTTTATTTCAAGGCCATCCAAAACCAGGAGGGGGGAAAAGCAATCCGGCAGAAGAGAGCCAGACGTCAGGCTCTTGAGGAGCCACAAGAAAGATTAGTCGTCAACA
>JASBQP011051453.1:0-10215 GCA_030265095.1 Desmognathus fuscus
AGAAGGAGGCTATGGCTGAGGTGACTGATGGTGGTGTAGGAAAAACCCCAGCTGTAATAAACAGAAAAGTACAGCTTTGAACAGGGGAAAAAACCTATCACCAAAAAAGTAAACCAGAGAACTAATGACCAGGAAAAATAACTGAATTCAAAATACTACTAACTGACTAAGGCCTAGAACCAACCCTCTAAACCAGGAAAAGGAACTGGAATTCCCTAGCAGCCCCGTGCTACTTGTAACAGTAGCGAAGCACTGTATGTTGTTTGCACTCCTGTTTAAATAGGGTGTGGTCCCTCAGGATTGGCTATCAGGTACATGTGACATGGGCGGGGTCTTAATATTTAATCGGGTGTTTGAAGCAATCACTCAAGGATTCCCCACTCTGGTACCCTGTCATATGTCAGGTGAGCCACGGCTCCTTAGTTGCATGTTGTGTTTGGTGGTTTGTTTGAGACTGGGGGTCTTTTTACGAAGCTGAGGCCTCGAGTTCGTTTCTCCCGTTTGAGCGGGTGTGGGGGCGGGTCTGGTTGGATCCGCCGGAATCTCAGAGGCTCTGAGATCCTCTGTTGTTGTATGAGCCTTGAGATCGTCCTGCGCAGCAGGAGCCGCGGGAGTGTTACTGGGTGGCGGGGCGGGACCCGCCGGACTTGCAGGTGTCGGTGCGGTGGGAGCCGCGGGGAGGTTGCTGTGGGGCGCGGCCGGTGCCGCGGGATCTGTATGCGTGCAGTTATCAGGTGAGGCAGACGTGCTGGTGTCTGGCGAGGCGGGGGCTGTGGGTACATCAGGCGAGGCGGGGGCTGTGGGAAAATCAGGCTTATTGGGATCCGCGGGAGCGGGGTCCGTGGGATCTGTGGAACTCGTGACATCATCCCCCCCCGAAGGCCCTCCACTAGGATTCTTGGCGTGATCTCTTAAGTTAAATGTAGAAAAAGGTTTCAATTTAGAAATATGAAAAACATCATGTATTCCCCACTTTGCAGGTATGGCCAATTTGTAAGCCCAAGGAGAGACTATCTGAGTCACTCTGTATGGTCCTAGATATCTAGGTTTAAGCTTCTTAGAAACCTGCCAAGGGAAATTTCTGGCTTCCACCCAGACCAACTGTCCTAACTGGAACTTATGGTGAATACCCGCTCTCTTATCATACTGTCTTTTCATGTCAGTCCTGGTCTTCTGTAGAATTGTATATGCCTTTTCTTGGATCTGATGTAAAGTTACTGGATCTAGTTCTATGTGTGACCATAAGGATTCAGGGACTACCCAAGGGATAGTGTTCAAATGATGTCCATACAAACAATGGTATGGGGTGGTACCTATAGCTGAGTGTAAGGCCGTATTGTAAGCCAATTCTACCACTGGTAAAACTTGAGCCCATCTATGTGGTTCTTCCATTACACATGCTCTAAGATATTGCTGCATAGTCTTATTCACCCTCTCTGTCTGTCCATCAGTTTGGGGGTGATAGGCTGTTGAGTATGCTGTCTGAATATTCATATCGGTACACATCTTCCTCCATAGTTTAGCATGAAATTGGGTTCCCCGATCTGATATAATTTTACAGGGTAAACCATGAAGTCGTACAATCTCTCTTATGAACAAACTAGATAAAGTCTTGACATTAGGTATAGACTTACAAGGTATGAAATGGGCCACCTTGGAGAAGTAATCAATTACTACCAATATGGTGGTAAAACCTTTGCTATTAGGTAAATTGGTGACTAAGTCCCAGGAGATAGTGTGCCAAGGGATGTTTGGCGTAATGATGGGTTGTAATTCAACTCGATTTGGTTGTGTACTGTTCTTTATTTGGATGCATTTGGAACAATGTTTAATCCTTTCCTGTATGTCCTCCTTCATCCTTGGCCACCAAAAATATCTTGCTATTCTGTCATAGGTTTTAGAGGTACCTTCATGTGGCGCTACCCAGGATTCATGATTGGCTATATAGATCTCATTCTGTAAAGTAGGCTCTAAAACCACTAACTTGTTGTCTTTGTACCATGCTTCGTTCTTCAAGATAAGGTCAGGATAATTTTCTAATACCTGTCCAATTCTTGGATCCTCATAGGAGGCTTTCACTTTGGACAAAAAGGAGGAGTCTACCATGGAGATGATTACTTGACTTGGATCGAACAGAAATGGTGCAGGTATTTCTATTTGATCATCAATGTTGATCCGAGATAAGGCGTCGGCTTGTATCTGTTGTGCTGCCGGCCTATGAGTGATTACAAAACTGAATCTGGATAGAAACAACAACCATCTTGCCAGACGTTGATTTACCACCCTTAGAGTCTTGAAATTTGTCAGATTCTTATGATCACTATACACTGTGATTCTATGTTGTGCCCCTTCTAACAAATGCCTCCATTCTGCCAAGGCATCCTTAACTGCCAATAATTCTTTTTCCAATACGGTGTAATTTAGTTCTGCTGCTTGTAATTTCCTGGAAAAATAACCTATTGGTCGCAAACATTTCAATTCCTCATCTCTTTGAAATAGGATTGCTCCCAAGGCTTTATCAGATGCATCTGTCTCTAGGAAATATGGTTGAGACTCATCAGGCTGGATCAGAACAGGTGCTGATGTAAATTTTTGTTTCAGTACGTCGAAGGATCTTTGTGCCTCTGCAGTCCATTGAAATTTCTTCTTGCTGCTGGTACAAGCAGATATAGGGGCGGTTAGATCTGAAAACCCTTGAATGAACCGCCTATAAAAGTTCGCAAATCCTAAGAAACGCTGTACTGCCTTGACATTAGTAGGGGAGGGCCATTCCACTACTGCTTCGATCTTCTTATTGTCCATTTCTAGTTTTCCAGGAGACAACACATATCCTAAATATTCGACTCTTTGGACATTAAACAAGCATTTTGATATCTTACAAAATAATCGATTCTCCCTTAATTTAGCCAGCACCTTCTTCACTTGTTCATGATGGGTCTTGAGATCGGGTGAAAATATTAAAATATCGTCCAGATATGCGATCATGAAGATGTCTGAATATTCCCTGAACACATCGTCAATGAACTTCTGAAAAGTGGCTGGAGCGTTACAAAGTCCAAAGGGCATTACTCTATACTCATAATGTCCTACTTGTGTCCGAAAGGCGGTCTTCCATTCGTCACCTTTCTTAATGCGTAATAGGTTGTATGCACCTCTCAGGTCTAGTTTTGTGAAATAGGTGGAGGTTCTGATTTGTTCAAGCATACTCTTTATCAGTGGTAATGGATACGGATTCTTGATGGTCTTTGAGTTCAAATCTCTATAGTCTACACAGGGTCTGACACCCCCATCTTTTTTCGAAATGAAAAAGAGTGGTGCTCCTGCCGGAGAAGTGGACTCTTTAATAAATCCCTTTTTCAGGTTGTCGTCAATGTATTCAACTAAAGTATTGCGTTCTGAACCCGTAAGGGTGTAAATTTTGCCGGGAGACAGTACTACTCCTGGTTGGAGATCAATGGGACAGTCATAGGGTCTATGAGGTGGTAAGTCATTTACCGCAGTTTCAGAAAAGACATCCTGATATTCTGAATATTCCTTTGGCACTTCAATTGCCGCAATAATAGGAAAAGAGACTGGACTTTCTTCTGGTTTCTTGTTCCAGCAATGACTTCTACACTCAGGATCCTCAAACGTCAACACTCTAGTCTTCCAATTGATATGAGGATTATGTTGTTCTAACCAGGGTAATCCCAAAATTATCTGGAACTGAGGGGCTTCGATGATATCAAAAGTCAGGATCTCATGATGTGCCCCCATTTCCACCCAGATAGGTCCTGAATCTTCCGATATTGGACCTCCTTTCAACGGACTTCCGTCGACCGATGTGGCCGGAATGGGTCTTTCTTTAGTAAAGAGTTGGATGTTTTGTTGAGCGGCATAATTACCATCCATATATATACCGGCTGCGCCAGAATCTAAAAGCGCTATGGTGTCTATTTGAGGAGCATTAGGCCATCGAAAAGAAATGGGCACAAAGAAATGAGAAGTGGGTTCCTTATGCCCCATCACGGCAGGTACCCCTTGAGGTCTGGTATTTTGGCTCTTCCTTTGGGGTATTAAGGTCGAGCCATCTCTTTTACCGCCTTTACCCTGAGTTTGCAATCTCTGATAAAATGACCATCCTGTCCACAATACAGGCACAACATATTGATCCTCCTATGTTGCCTTTCTTCATTAGACAAGGGGGCTCGGGTATTGCTGCCCACTTGCATAGGTTCAGGACTAGTGGATTTGGGACTGGTCCTTACAGTGGGAGTAAGGGGAATACTTCTTCCTCTCTCACTGACTTTCTTTTGTCGACCTCTCCTCTCTTGTAACCTAGAATCGATTCGTAATACCAGATCAATCATCCTGTTCAGGACTCTGGGAGGTTCGAGATGGACCAACTCATCTTGTATTTCCCATCTTAACCCTTTTTTGAAATGGGCTAGAAGCGCCGGTTCATTCCAATCAATCTCGGAAGCAAGACGCTTAAATCTGGCAATGTAAGAACGTATATCTGATGACCCTTGTACCAATTCCATCATCTCTGTCTCCCTGTTACGTTGGATCGCTCTCTCTGAAAACATTATGGTGAATTCTCGTTCAAATGCAGCATAATTAACTAGAATAGGGGCTTGTTGTGTAATATACGGAGACGCCCACATAGCTGCATCACCTACTAGGTTACTTAGAACAAACGCTACCTTGGTTGCATCCGATGCAAATGCTCTGGCTTTATACAAAAACTGTATTTTGCATTGGTTTAAGAAAACCTGAAATTTAGCAGGATCTCCTGAAAATCTCTCTGGTAAGGGTAAATTAATGGGAACCTCGATTCCAGGTGCTAAAGTTGCTCCTAGGTCGACTTGTGTTCTTAATTCTAATAATGTGGTACGTAACTGTTGATTTTCTAAAGATAGTTCTTCTAATCTCTCTTCAACAGTTTTATCATTGTCAATAGCAGAAGACAGGGCTTCGCTATCTGTCATGTCCCCCACTTGTAAACCTTGGGACATACCTGTGATCTGGGTGAGGTCCGCTGCTATCTTCTCCTCGGTACCACCTGATGAGTTTGCCGACCTCCTCAATCGCCCACCTCCAAACCAAGTTCAGAAGGAGGCTATGGCTGAGGTGACTGATGGTGGTGTAGGAAAAACCCCAGCTGTAACAAACAGAAAAATACAGCTTGAACAGGGGAAAAAACCTAACACCAAAAAGTAAACCAGAGAACTAATGAACAGGAAAATAACTGAATTCAAAAATACCACTAACTAACTATGGCCTAGAACCAACCCACTAAACCAGGGAAAGGAACTGGAATTCCCTAGAAGCCCCGTGCTACTTGTAACAGTAGCGAAGCACTGTTTGGTGGTTGCCCACTAGTTTAAATAGGGTGTGGTCCCTCAGGATTGGTTATCTGATACATGTGACCTGGGCGGGGTTTTAATACTTAATCTGGTGTCTGAATTAATCACTCAAGGATTCCCAACTCTGGTAGTGCCTTGTTACATGTCAGGTGAGCCGCGGCTCCTTAATTGCATGTGGTGTCTGTCTTGTCTGAGGCGGGGAGTCTTGTTTCCCCTAGAAGGTCGAGGCACCGGTATCGCCTCTCCCCTGTGAGCGGGCGTGGAGACGGGCGTGTCTGCCTGCACTTCCATGGCTCTGGAAGCCTCTGTTTTCGTGCGAGCTCCCTTCTCCGGCGCAGCCGGAGCCGCGGGAGCGTCACTGTGGGGCGGGGCGGGGCCCACAGGAAGGCCGCTGTCGGGCGAGGCCGGCGTGGCAGGAGCCGCGGGGTTCGCGGGTGCACTGCCGCCTGGTGAGTTGCTTTCGGGTACGGCCGGTGCGGCGGGAGCCGCGGGGGCCGCGGGGGTGGGGGCTGTGCTGTCTGGTACGGCCGGTGCGGCGGGAGCCGCGGGGGCCGCGGGGTTTGGGGCTGTGCTGTTCGTGACATCATCCCCCCCTGAAGACCCTCCAATAGGATCCCTGACAGAATCCCTCAATCTCAAGGTAGAAAAAGGTTTCAATTTGGAAATATGAAAAACATCATGTATTCCCCATCTTGCAGGTATGGCCAATTTGTAAGCCCAAGGGGAGACTACCTGCGTCACCCTATATGGCCCTAGATGTCTAGGTTTAAGCTTCTTTGAGACCTGCCAGGGGAAATTTCTTGCTTCCACCCAGACCAACTGTCCTAACTGAAACCTGTGATGAATACCCGCTCTCTTGTCATATTGTTTCTTCATGTCATTCCGGGTCTTCTGTAGAATTACATAGGCCCTTTCTTGGATCTGATGTAATGTAACCGGATCTACTTCTATGTGTGACCAAGAGGATTCAGGAACTACCCAAGGGATGGTGTTCAAATGATAACCATACAAGCAATGGTATGGGGTGGTACCTATGGCTGAGTGTAAGGCTGTATTGTACGCCAATTCCACCACCGGTAAAACTTGAGCCCATTTATGTGGTTCTTCCATTACACATGCCCTTAGATATTGTTGCATGGTCTTGTTCACCCTTTCTGTCTGCCCATCCGTTTGGGGGTGGTAGGAGGTTGAATATGCTGTCTGAATATTCATATCGGTACACATTTTCCTCCATAATTTAGCATGAAATTGTGTCCCACGATCTGAGATAATCTTACAGGGTAACCCATGAAGCCTTACAATCTCTTTTACGAATAAATTAGATAAGGCCTTGACATTAGGTATAGCCTTACAAGGTATGAAATGGGCCACCTTGGAAAAATAATCAACTACTACCAATATTGTAGTAAAACCTTTGCTAATAGGTAAATCTGTGACCAAGTCCCAAGAGATAGTGTGCCACGGGATGTTTGGTGTAATGATGGGTTGTAATTCAACTCGGTTAGGTTGGGTACTGTTCTTTATTTGGATACATTTGGAACAATGTTTAATCCTTTCCTGTATGTCCTCCTTCATTCTTGGCCACCAAAAATATCTTGCTATTCTGTCATAGGTTTTAGAGGCACCTTCATGTGGAGCTACCCAGGATTCATGGTTGGCTATATAGATCTCATTCTGTAACTGAGGTTCTAAAACCACTAACTTGTTTTCTTTGTACCATGCTTCATTCTTCAAGATAAGGTTAGGATAATCTTCTAATACCTGTCCATTTCTGGGATCCTCATAGGAGGCTTTCACTTTGGACAAAAAGGAGGAGTCTACCATGGAGATGATTACTTGACTTGGATCGAACAGAAATGGTGCAGGTATTTCTATTTGATCATCAATGTTGATCCGAGATAAGGCGTCGGCTTGTATCTGTTGTGCTGCCGGCCTATGAGTGATTACAAAACTGAATCTGGATAGAAACAACAACCATCTTGCCAGACGTTGATTTACCACCCTTAGAGTCTTGAAATTTGTCAGATTCTTATGATCACTATACACTGTGATTCTATGTTGTGCCCCTTCTAACAAATGCCTCCATTCTGCCAAGGCATCCTTAACTGCCAATAATTCTTTTTCCAATACGGTGTAATTTAGTTCTGCTGCTTGTAATTTCCTGGAAAAATAACCTATTGGTCGCAAACATTTCAATTCCTCATCTCTTTGAAATAGGATTGCTCCCAAGGCTTTATCAGATGCATCTGTCTCTAGGAAATATGGTTGAGACTCATCAGGCTGGATCAGAACAGGTGCTGATGTAAATTTTTGTTTCAGTACGTCGAAGGATCTTTGTGCCTCTGCAGTCCATTGAAATTTCTTCTTGCTGCTGGTACAAGCAGATATAGGGGCGGTTAGATCTGAAAACCCTTGAATGAACCGCCTATAAAAGTTCGCAAATCCTAAGAAACGCTGTACTGCCTTGACATTAGTAGGGGAGGGCCATTCCACTACTGCTTCGATCTTCTTATTGTCCATTTCTAGTTTTCCAGGAGACAACACATATCCTAAATATTCGACTCTTTGGACATTAAACAAGCATTTTGATATCTTACAAAATAATCGATTCTCCCTTAATTTAGCCAGCACCTTCTTCACTTGTTCATGATGGGTCTTGAGATCGGGTGAAAATATTAAAATATCGTCCAGATATGCGATCATGAAGATGTCTGAATATTCCCTGAACACATCGTCAATGAACTTCTGAAAAGTGGCTGGAGCGTTACAAAGTCCAAAGGGCATTACTCTATACTCATAATGTCCTACTTGTGTCCGAAAGGCGGTCTTCCATTCGTCACCTTTCTTAATGCGTAATAGGTTGTATGCACCTCTCAGGTCTAGTTTTGTGAAATAGGTGGAGGTTCTGATTTGTTCAAGCATACTCTTTATCAGTGGTAATGGATACGGATTCTTGATGGTCTTTGAGTTCAAATCTCTATAGTCTACACAGGGTCTGACACCCCCATCTTTTTTCGAAATGAAAAAGAGTGGTGCTCCTGCCGGAGAAGTGGACTCTTTAATAAATCCCTTTTTCAGGTTGTCGTCAATGTATTCAACTAAAGTATTGCGTTCTGAACCCGTAAGGGTGTAAATTTTGCCGGGAGACAGTACTACTCCTGGTTGGAGATCAATGGGACAGTCATAGGGTCTATGAGGTGGTAAGTCATTTACCGCAGTTTCAGAAAAGACATCCTGATATTCTGAATATTCCTTTGGCACTTCAATTGCCGCAATAATAGGAAAAGAGACTGGACTTTCTTCTGGTTTCTTGTTCCAGCAATGACTTCTACACTCAGGATCCTCAAACGTCAACACTCTAGTCTTCCAATTGATATGAGGATTATGTTGTTCTAACCAGGGTAATCCCAAAATTATCTGGAACTGAGGGGCTTCGATGATATCAAAAGTCAGGATCTCATGATGTGCCCCCATTTCCACCCAGATAGGTCCTGAATCTTCCGATATTGGACCTCCTTTCAACGGACTTCCGTCGACCGATGTGGCCGGAATGGGTCTTTCTTTAGTAAAGAGTTGGATGTTTTGTTGAGCGGCATAATTACCATCCATATATATACCGGCTGCGCCAGAATCTAAAAGCGCTATGGTGTCTATTTGAGGAGCATTAGGCCATCGAAAAGAAATGGGCACAAAGAAATGAGAAGTGGGTTCCTTATGCCCCATCACGGCAGGTACCCCTTGAGGTCTGGTATTTTGGCTCTTCCTTTGGGGTATTAAGGTCGAGCCATCTCTTTTACCGCCTTTACCCTGAGTTTGCAATCTCTGATAAAATGACCATCCTGTCCACAATACAGGCACAACATATTGATCCTCCTATGTTGCCTTTCTTCATTAGACAAGGGGGCTCGGGTATTGCTGCCCACTTGCATAGGTTCAGGACTAGTGGATTTGGGACTGGTCCTTACAGTGGGAGTAAGGGGAATACTTCTTCCTCTCTCACTGACTTTCTTTTGTCGACCTCTCCTCTCTTGTAACCTAGAATCGATTCGTAATACCAGATCAATCATCCTGTTCAGGACTCTGGGAGGTTCGAGATGGACCAACTCATCTTGTATTTCCCATCTTAACCCTTTTTTGAAATGGGCTAGAAGCGCCGGTTCATTCCAATCAATCTCGGAAGCAAGACGCTTAAATCTGGCAATGTAAGAACGTATATCTGATGACCCTTGTACCAATTCCATCATCTCTGTCTCCCTGTTACGTTGGATCGCTCTCTCTGAAAACATTATGGTGAATTCTCGTTCAAATGCAGCATAATTAACTAGAATAGGGGCTTGTTGTGTAATATACGGAGACGCCCACATAGCTGCATCACCTACTAGGTTACTTAGAACAAACGCTACCTTGGTTGCATCCGATGCAAATGCTCTGGCTTTATACAAAAACTGTATTTTGCATTGGTTTAAGAAAACCTGAAATTTAGCAGGATCTCCTGAAAATCTCTCTGGTAAGGGTAAATTAATGGGAACCTCGATTCCAGGTGCTAAAGTTGCTCCTAGGTCGACTTGTGTTCTTAATTCTAATAATGTGGTACGTAACTGTTGATTTTCTAAAGATAGTTCTTCTAATCTCTCTTCAACAGTTTTATCATTGTCAATAGCAGAAGACAGGGCTTCGCTATCTGTCATGTCCCCCACTTGTAAACCTTGGGACATACCTGTGATCTGGGTGAGGTCCGCTGCTATCTTCTCCTCGGTACCACCTGATGAGTTTGCCGACCTCCTCAATCGCCCACCTCCAAACCAAGTTCAGAAGGAGGCTATGGCTGAGGTGACTGATGGTGGTGTAGGAAAAACCCCAGCTGTAA
>JASBQP011062529.1:0-10212 GCA_030265095.1 Desmognathus fuscus
TTTTGCCAAAATAGCCACTGTGCACTGCTTAGGGGTGTCCCCTATGCAGTGTTTAGGATTAACTAAAAAAAAAAGGCTGCAAGGGCCCCGTTGCAGTGTAGTGCCACCTTAGGGGGCAACACCAGGCACTGCGTAGGGGGTCCCCTTAAGCAGTTCCCAGTGATTTATTTCAGTAAACATTGGCCGGTACGGCCGCATTACAGTGTGGAGCCCCCCCCACTGCAACGGGCCCTTCCAGCCTATTTTTTGCCACAACAGCCTCAGCGCACTGTTTAAGGGGACTCCCTAAGCAGTGCCCTGAGGCTGTTTTGCTTCACTTCCCCCTTTTTCCCCTTGGTCCCCTTTTGTGCCTGTCCGCTGTTTTATGAAGCGAGCCATGTGTGTGAGAGCGCATTGCTGTCCTAAAACTCTTCTGTTACTCGCTCGCTGGGTGAATAACAGAGGCATCTGAAATGCCTGCAAAATCGGTCCATTTGCCTTTTACTCGCTAGCTGGGCGAGTGCTCGTTAGCGAACATTCCAGCCACAAAAATAGCCCATTGCCTCCCACTAAGCATTTGGCTTAGCGGGAAGCTTAACGAGCCGAAGACAGCGCAGCAATAGTGAGGAAAATAAGCGGGTTAATCCTCCACCAAAGAGCATTAATCCTTGACTGCAACGGTCACCTTCTTTCAGAGTGAAACTACAAGGAAGCTCAGACATGTTACATCTTAATTGCACAGTGACATCATCCCCACATAGAGTAGCAGAGTGAGTCAAAAATAAAAAAACACACAAAAAAACAATAACACACAGAACTGAGTACCTCGACACCCTTTTCTAATGCTTACCGCTGTTGTCATAAACTGTCAACAGTAAGGTTCCCCTGACCCCAGGGGCCAGAACCTGTTAGAAAATACCAAAGGAAACCCCCAGTAATGGTAAGATATATTCTGGGCAAAAACGTTTCACAAATCACAAAATATCTTACAACACAATAACCCAATTAACTCCACGAAACATTATGTAATAGAAAAATAAATCTCATTTTTATTAGAACAACATATAAAAATCATTTGCATATAGGAAGTGTAAACAAATACACAATCAATTTGAACACTTTCACATTCATATCACTTTCAAACTCAATTCATTCATCAATAGTGTAGGCAGAAAATATAATAAACCTATCACCACACATATCTCATAAGTGGGTGAATACAGAAAACCAATTCACAAGTATAAAACGAAAAATGAAGAGAAGAAATTGAGCAATGTATGCTTTCTACGGGCATCCCAACAAACTGTTGCATGATCTTATTTGCAATGACAGTCCAACAAGGCCTGGTGGCATGGCCCCCTTGTTTCGGTGCATTTGATGAAAAGAATTCCGCACTCTCATCAGGGACGAAAGTTTGGAGGGTTGTCTTGGTAGAATTGAATCTTTTTCCTCAAACAAAATATAAATCACTGAAAGAAATGTAAAAAGACATACTTTCAAAATTTTTCCATATTCATGTGGAAAAATAAATGCAAATCAACTTATAACATTTTGATTGAATATCCATTATTGGGACCAATAACACAAATGTTTTTCTGGCCTATGGTGAAAAAGCACAAATGCAAAAATCAACCATATCTATTTTTTCTTTCTTTTAACACTATGAAGCATTAGAACAAGTGTGCAAGGTACTCAACCCCGGGATCCACAATTTCACCACATTCCCATACAATAAAAGCCACGTGAACCGTGGTGTATATACACTCACCTAAAAAGGTGTCTGACCCATTAGTCTCTCTTCAATAAATGAAACGTCATTTTTTGCAGCAAGTTGTACACACGATGGATAGGTGTTTTGACAACAATTTTCATTGTAACCGTACACGCACGTACCAAGGTAAATCTAGCGGGGGCTGATCTATTTAGGAGTCCACAGTGGACCTATAAGGAAGAAAAATGTAAACCTGACACACCATAACGCACATCAATATCTGTGGAAAATGAAGATATAGTAGGCTAGATAAAGTAAAAAGCCTGCCATGACACTTACCAAAAACTAACAATTGGTTGTAGTCAAAGAAGGCGGTGGAATAGTCACCCAGAAATCTTCCTTTTAAGAAAACCCCGTATCTGAGAAGAGTTACAACAACAAGAATGATTAAGTACCATTAAAACCCTGTACTGATTTACCAATGTAATAAGGAAATGGCAAATTTGCATACCTAAGCCAGATGATGTTTTAGCATACCGATGGCGAAAAAGACGGGAAAGTCCTATATCAACCTAAGAATAGAATGTAAAGATAAACACAGCATGAGGAGTCGGCACCACGTAAAACCATCCCCAGTTAACGAGATGGTGAAACTATGACAGAGTCTAGTTAGACAACAACAGGGCGCCTCGTCAAGACCACCTTAACACTCACCCGCTTTTAGTGATTTCCAAAACCGCCATCGGTTAGACCTCCTCTCTGGATGCACGCCGTGTCGTGTCCCGTCCGGAAATAACCGGGACGGAAAACTAGCCTCTTTAAAAACGTTAAACAAGAAGCCTGATTGGACACTCAGAAATCAGCTGATTAAGATCGTCAGCCAATAAGGATGGAGTATTTTTAGTATACAAGAAAGATCAACAGATCCGCCATTTTGGAGAAGACAAAATGTAGCGTGAAGTTACACAAACTTGTAATTTAAAGACAACTAGCCGGTAATCAAGACAGAAACTGACCATCCAAGAAGTGGCAGGCATAATACACGTGTACCTATGTCCGGTACAACACGAAAAACCAACCTTCTTGAAAACACGTTATACAAGACCCATGATTGGACACTCAGAAATCAGCTGGCAAAAAAATGTCCGCCAATAAAGATGAAATATTTTCAACATATGGATAAGAACAACAGATCTGTCATCCCAGAAAAACCGCATATAGCGTAAAATTACAGAAACTTATGATTTGAAGACAACCAGCCGGTTATCAGGAGGGAATCTGACCATCTGCAAAGTAGCCGAAAAGGTACACATGTACCTATGCCCAATATGGTACATTTGATTGTTACAGATAGGCTATGTTGGAAAATATATGTACTCAATAGGCCTTTCATGCAGGGACTACCGGGTTTAGTTATTTTGTATATAGGACTGATTTGTACTAGGAATTCCAATTAAAATCTTTATTAAGTCCCGTGACATGTGTCCCCAGGTGGTAAATCCAGTGGTTTTCTCTAGTGGTCAATTTCAATGCTCTTTGATGGAAATCAGGACAGAAAATGACTTCTAAGATGCACCAGCGAAGGCTCTCGGGGGAATGATTTTGGCTACAACAATGTGCTACTAGAGGGGCATCAGATTTGCCACGTCTAATTCTTGATTTATGCTCTATGAATCTTTCCTTAAAGATTCTCTCAGTTTTTCCCACATAGAATAACGCGCAAGGGCATTTAACCACATATATAACCCAAGCTGTGTTACAATTAGTGTGGTTTCTTAAGGTCCATTTATCAACGCGACCAAGATCAATCTCTGGTCCGGTGAGGGCTTGTTCACACACACTGCATGAGCCACATTGGTAATTACCCAACACTGGAGCTGCAATCCTTTTATCTGTCCACCCCCACAGATATTCTAAAGTTTGGGAATTATCAGTCTCTGAATATAATCTAATATCAGAGCGTACAATGGTGTCTTTTAAATTTTTACTCCTTTTATAGGCCATCAAAGGTTTTTCCAGATGACTGGAACCAACATTCAATATATGCCAGTGCTTCTTAACTATTTTAGCTATTTTATAGCTATCAGTATTGAATGTGGTTACAAAAACCAAATTCTGATTGGATGTTTTGGCACTTTCTTGTAAAGTGATATCCCGATGGGTATTATTGGCCCTCTTTCTGCATTGCCGAATCACCTTGTTAGGGTAATTTTTGTTTACCAATTTCTGTTCCAAAAGATCGGCATGTTTCGTAAATTCTTCTTTTGAGGAACAATTCCGTTTGACCCTAAGGAATTGACTATAGGGTAAATTGTTCTTTAACGGGCCAGGGTGAAAACTCCCATAGTCAAGTAGGGAGTTTCGATCAGAAGGCTTGGTAAATAATGTAGTTTGAATGGTTCCAGTTTCAACGAAAATCATTAGATCTAAAAATGAAATATGATGGCTATCCATATTAAGGGTGAACTTCAAAAAGGGATCCAGCCCGTTGATCCAATCATGAAATCGTTTTACTGAGGTGGCATCACCATGCCACAAAATGAAAATATCATCTATATACCTCCAGTATTCCAATACCTGGTCAAAAAAAGGATTTTCTTCAGTATAGATAAACAGATCCTCGAAATTAGCCATGTATAAATTGGCCAGACAGGGCGCAAATTTTGCGCCCATCGCGGTACCTTGCCTTTGGAGATAGAAGTTATTATTGAATCTAAAAAAATTATTCCTTAAAGCTGTTACTGCAGCCCACATAATAAAATCTACCAGATTGGAACGCTCAGGATATTTAACCGTAAGTACTTGTTCAATAACTTTTAGGGTTTGAACCTGAGGAATTGCGGTATATAATGATTCAACATCTAATACCACAAAGAACATATTATTGGGGTCAAAAGGAAGCCCCTCGATCTTATTTATTACCTGGGTGCTATTCTTAACATAGGATTTCATAGACGGAATAAGATTATTAAGATGCTTGTCTACAAAGGCTGACAAAGGTTCAAGTACCGAACCTACACCAGACACTATAGGGCGACCAGGAGGTTGCAATGGGTCCTTATGAATTTTAGGGATCGTATAGAAAATTGGGACACGCGGGTTTTTTTGAATCAAAAAGTCTCCTTCCTGTTTAGAAATAACCGCGGACTGTACCGCATCTAATACTTTGATTTTAATCTCCTTAATTAAGATAGAAGATGGATCTTGGGCCAAGAGTTTATAGTTAGATTCAATACTTAGGAGGCGGTATGCCTCAGCTAGATATTGATCTCTGCTTTGTAGCACGATTGAGCCCCCTTTGTCGGCTTCCTTAATTACAAGGTTTTGATCTGTTTTTAACGACACTATAGCTCCCTTCTCTATACGTGAACAATTTTGAAAATACCTTTTGTTTGATTTCTCCAAAGTGGCCAGATCCTTCCATACTGCAAGTTCAAAAGTCTTTAACTCGGGATTCTGTATGGAGGGGGTGAAGGTACTAGGGACACGGAGACCTGTTTCATTAATGACTGGAGTGAAACTGTTGTTTTCAAAAAACTTCTTAAGTTTGATTTTTCTGAGAAATTGCGTCCATTCTTGTCTAAACAAGATAGGTTCGTAATTCTGGGTGTTAACAAATCCTAAGCCTTTATTCAAAAGGTTAGTTTCAGACTCAGTCAAAATGTGATCAGACAAATTAGTTACTATATTTTCCTGTACCTTTTCCCTGCATGTATAATCACCTCTGCATCGTCCTCGTCCTGTTCGTTGCTGGGTTGGCCTAAAAAATGTCCGCGTCCATTTCCCCTCCGTGGTCCACGAAAATAGCGGCGGCCCCTATAGTTGCCCCGTTGTTGAAAATTGCCACGTTGTTGTTGGTCATCGTCGCTACTATAGCTGCTATAGGAATTAGTTCTAAAACGTACATTGCGTGCTTGGGGACCAGTATTGCCTGCTGCCTGTTTTTTAGTGAAATAGTCAGATTGCACATATGGAAATTTCTTGACAATTGAGAATTCTTCTATACTCTTTTTCAGAGTTTTTATTTTTTGTAATGTAGTACTGTCCTTGAAATCCTTTATTTCCTTTTCAATTTCATCTAACCGTTTTTTGAAAGCTGCGTTGGTACTAGCCGTTTTTAGTTCATTCTCGGTCTTTTGAATTTCATCTACTATTTCTTGTGACACTTCTCGAGCAGTTTCTATAACTAGAACTACCCAGTCCCTCCCGCATTTATTGGCAATATGTGCCCAATTGGTTCTAAATTTTTCTTTATCCAAAAATACTTTGGGTTCATTGGGCACAATCAATCCCTGAGGGAGGGTCTTGCTCTTAAGGTGCTCTAGATTTGTCAATTCGTGTAGATTAGTTCGAATCAGACGTTTTTTGTTATTAGACAGTTCGTCCCAAGCAGATGCCTGCTTAAAGGACACCCCATCTGATGTAGAGTTAATAGAGCCTGCATTTTTAAGTAGTTCAGCAATATAATCCTCAGTGTAACTAAGAATGTTATCAGATGACATAGTGCAGCCGAATTTTGCAACAGCGACAAGACAAGCTAATGGGGCAGTGGTGCACCGCAACCAACACTGTTACAAGATCAACAGATAAATCAGGAATCAAAAAAACCATGAATCCACTGTGAAGAGAGAGTAAACACACGTCACACCTAACTAATAAATAATAAACAAACAACCAAACAGAGTACCTCAACACCCTTTTCCAATGCTTTCCGCTGTTGTCATAAACTGGCAACAGTAAGGTTCCCCTGACCACCGGGGCCAGAACCTATTTAGAGAATACCAAAGGAAACCCCCAGTATTGGTAAGATATATTCTGGGCAAATAAGTTTCACAAATCACAAGATATCTTACATCACAATAACCCAATTAACTTCACGAAACATTATATAATAGAAAAATAAATCGCATTTTTATTAGAACATACATATAAAAAATATTTTTACATATAAAGAGTGTAAACACATACACCATCAATTTAAACACTTTCACATTCATATCACTTTCACACTCGATTCATTCATCAATATCGATAGTGTAAGCAGAAAATATATGCCACCACACATAACTCATAAGTGGGTGAACACAGGAAACCAATTCACAAATATGAAACATAAAATAAAGAGAAGTTTGAGCACTATATGCTTTTCTACGGGCATCCCAACAAACTGTTGCATGATCTTATTTGCAATGGCAGTCCAACAAGGCCTGATGGCATGGCCCCCTTGTTTCGGTGCATTTGATGAAAAGAATTCCGCACTCTCATCAGGGACGAAAGTTTGGAGGGTTGTCTTGATAGAATCGAATCTTGCTCTTCAAACAAAATTTAGTACACTGCAAAAAAATGTGAAAAGACATACTTTCAAAACTATTAACACATTTATGAGGACTAATCAATGCACTTCAATTTGTGACATTTCGATTGAATTTCATTTTAGGGACCAATAACACAAATGTTTTTATGGCCTATGGTGAAAATGCAAAAATGCAACAATCAACCAATTCTATTTCTTTTGCTTTTAACACTATCAAGCATTAGAACAAGTATGCCAGGTACTCAAATTAGGGCCCCCACTAAATTGAACCACATTCCTACACAATAAAAACCACGTGAATCATGGTATATATACACTCACCTAAATAGGTGTTTGACCTGTTAGTCTCTCTTCACTAAATGAAACGTCATTTATTACAGTAGGTTGTATACACGATGGATGGGTATTTTAACAACAAATTCCAATATACCCGGACAAGGCGGTGACATGGTAAGTCTGGCGGGACTGATATGTTTTGGAGTCCAAAATGGACCTATAGGGAAGATAAATGTAAGACTGACAAACCGTGTCACACGTTACTATGGAAACAAAAATATCCATACAGATATAAAAAAAGGCTTGTCGAGACACTCACCACAAATTGACAATTATTTCCAGTCACAGTAAGCGGTGGACAAGTCAACCAGAACTCTTCCTTTTGCAAGCCCCGTATCTAAAAGAGGTTGCAACAACACAACTGATTCAATACCATTCAAAAACCCTGTGCTACTTGTCCCAATAAGAATAAAGGAATGGCCGATTTGCGTACCTAAGCCAGATGATCTTTATCTTGCCGATGGCGAAAAGCTGAGGCCGTCTTACATCGACCTAAAAAAGTAGAACGTGAGGATAAATACTACATGGAAAGACGACCCCACGTATACATATCCTCCGTTAGCGAGATGGTAAAACCATCACCGAATCTCGTCAAGCATAGACCGGGCGTCTCGTAAACACCACACTGACACTCACCCGCTTTTGATAGTTATCAGGTCCGCCATCGGTTACACCTCCTCTCTGGATAAACGCCGTATCGTGTCACGTCCGGAGATACTCGCAACGAAAAGGCAGCCTTTTTAAGAACGTAATGCGCGGCTCCTGATTCGACACTCCAAAAAACAGCTGGTGGCAGTCATCAACCAATGAGAATGGAGTATTATCGGTATGTGCATGAGACCAACAAATCCGCCATTTTGAACAAGGCAAAAAATAGCGTAATGTTACACAAAAATTTGGATTAAAGACAACCAGCCCATTATCGAGGGAGAATCCGACCATATACAAAGTAACAGGTATACTGCAAATGTGGCCCTATCCATTAAAACACTAACAACCAACCTTTTTTAAAAAAAGACGTTGGGCACGACCTATTGGACATTTAGAAGTCAGCTGACTAAAACGTCCGCTACTGGAGAAAAAGTATTTTCAGTCTATGACTAAGTGCAATGAATCCGCCATTATGGAATGAATCACTACAATGACAAGAGGCAGAAACTTGTGTTTTTAGGACAACCAGCCGGTTGCCACAAGAGAAAATCAGACAATCTAAAGAGGGGGTAGATATAGTACACATGTAACTATGCCTCAACCACAAGATTTCCTATTATTATGAAACGAATGGATAGGAACATCCATGTATTGGTCCAGTCTTTTACACAATGGCTGCCAAATTCCGATGTTTTAAATGTAAAGCTGAATTATACTAAGAATTCCAATTAAAGTCTTTGTTGAGTCCTGTGACATGTGTCGCCAGGTGGTATATCCAATGATTTTCTCTAGTGGACAATTTCAAGGCTCTTTGATGGAAATCGGGACAGAAAATAACTTCTAAAATGCACCAACGAAGACTCTCGGGGGAATGATTATGGCTACAACAGTGAGCTACCAGGGGAGCATCAGATTTACCACGTCTAATTCTTGACTTATGCTCTATGAATCTTTCCTTAAAGATTCTCTCAGTTTTTCCCACATAGAATAATGCACAAGGGCATTTAACCACATATATAACCCAGGCTGTGTTGCAGTTTGTGTGGTTTCTCAAAGTCCATTTGTCAACACGACCAAGATCAATGTCTGGT
Organism: Desmognathus fuscus; assembly: GCA_030265095.1. Lineage (NCBI taxonomy): Eukaryota > Metazoa > Chordata > Amphibia > Caudata > Plethodontidae > Desmognathus > Desmognathus fuscus. The sequence goes on from JASBQP011062529.1 coordinate 9,083, forward strand.
CCTGTGAGAGCTTGCTCACACACACTGCAGGAGCCACATGAATAGTTCCCCAACACAGGAGCTTGAATCCTTTTATCCGTCCACCCCCACAGGTATTCTAAAGTTTGGGAATTGTCAGTCTCTGAATGTAATCTAATATCAGAGCGTACAATGGTGTCTTTTAAATTCTTACTCCTTTTATAGGCCATTAACGGTTTTTCCAGATGACTGGAACCAACATTCAGTATATGCCAATGTTTTTTGACTATTTTAGCTATTTTATAGCTATCAGTATTGAATGTGGTCACAAACACCAAATTCTGATTGGATGTTCTGGCACATTCTTGTAAAGTGACATCCCGATGGGTATTATTAGCCCTCTTTCTACACTGCCGGATCACCTTGTTCGGATAATTTTTATTCGCCAGTTTTTGTTCTAACTGGTCAGCATGTTTAATAAATTCTTCTTTTAAGGAACAGTTACGCTTGACCCTAAGAAACTGACTATAGGGTAAATTGTTTTTTAAGGGACCAGGGTGAAAACTCCTATAGTCAAGGAGGGAATTCCGATCAGTCGGCTTGGTAAACAATGTGGTTTGAATAGAGCCATTGGCAACATAGATCATTAGATCTAAAAATGAAATTTGGTAAGAATCCATATTAAGAGTGAACCTCAAAAAGGGATCCAAACTATTGATCCAGTCATGAAATCGTCTCACCGAAGAGGCATCACCATGCCATAAAATAAAAATGTCGTCTATATACCTCCAGTATTCCAATATTTAATCAAAAAAAGGATTTTCTTCGGTATAGACAAAAAGATCCTCAAAGTTAGCCATGTATAAATTAGCCAGACTGGGCGCAAATTTTGCGCCCATCGCGGTGCCTTGCCTTTGGAGATAGAAGTTGTTATTAAATCTGAAGAAATTATTCCTTAAAGCAGTAACTGCAGCCCACATAATGAAATCTACCAGATTAGACCGTTCAGAGTATTTAGCAGTTAGTACTTGCTCAATGACTTTGAGAGTTTGAACCTGAGGAATTGCGGTATATAAAGCCTCAACATCCAACACCACAAAGAACATATTCTTGGGGTCAAAATGAAGACCCTCGATCTTGTTTATAACCTGGGTACTGTTCTTAACATAGGA
>JASBQP011073606.1:0-10208 GCA_030265095.1 Desmognathus fuscus
AGGTACTTCTCCCACTGCCTTCCATGCTTATCAGCGAAAGCTAGAAGCATGGTTTTCAGAGTCCCATTGAACCTTTCTCAAAGGCCATTGGTCTCTGGGTTGTACGATGTAGAGGGGTGGTGTTTGTCGGGAGAGGGTTCGAGCCCTATTTAAGACTAGCCTGCCTCTCACAACTGTTCTCCTCTATGGAGCTTGTTTTAATGTAGTTCCCCAGGGTATGTTCTAGGATTTAAACTGTCTCATACTTCCACAACACATAGGCTCTTTTATTCCATGCATGCGTCTCTGACTTTCTTCAAAATAAAACACGCATTCTATCTTTATTAAAAATCAAATCTTTATCATTTATTTGAATAATTACTCATTTTTGGTCCTTGTACACATTTTAAACATTTTTAAGTAAACATGATTTAGATATTGTCTAAATCCTTCTGGAACTGTAGATTAACAAAACCTTTTTGTAGTTACAAATTTAAACATAACTGAAAACCTTCTATTGCAAATCACATAATAAAATCACTCAAAACCTGTGAACATCACTCCATAGCATCATTCAATGTGTTTGAAAGTCTCCCTTTCATTTCTAGCATTTTCCTTAAAAGTGTGTACCTCATAGATTGTATTCTTAATCAAACGGTTGGGATCTGAAAATCATGGATGGGTTGACAGATTCCAAGGTCTGGTTTCTTGACTGAGTGGTGCTTCTAAAACATTTGCTCTTCTTCCCCTGAGTGATGCTTCTAATTGTGTCATTACTCTCCCATGTTCTGGTTATTGTGAGATACGATCATTTGAAATATTAATTATCAATGTTCCCTCTTGTGAGAATACACAGTATTATCAGTCAGAAAAATGTCAATGGCCAGGACCTGTATAGCTTACCAAAATATATGGCAGTTTTCCATCTGATAAGTCCAGATTAATTCTCAGATACTCCCAATATATTTATCTTTAAAAACCCATTTAAAGCAAAATCGTATCTTACAATAAGATCTAAGTTTCCACCATTATCCCTTCCCAAATGTTGCATACCTGAATCAAAAAGTGTGATGTCCTAGACAGGTGAGTCCTTCATCTGGTCTTCCCCATATGGATATCGCTAAGTCTTCGGTTTTTCATGGAGTGCAGGGGCTGTGGGCACCTGCTCACCCCTCCCTCTTCTCTTCTGCGCGCACCGGAGTTTCCGCCGCTGGCTCTTGGGTCACTTTGTTCCGCTAGCATTAATTGAAGCTAAGCGAGTAAACTTATCTTGCTCTCGACGTCAGATTAGTCTAATATTGATGCATGGGGGTCTTTACCGAGTCTAATCATCGCGTTTGGAGGGGCTAATAAGCACTTGCTTCGCGCATCGTCTCTTCCCTCTCAGTTCAGCTGCCCGGTAGCCAAGGGCCTTGTTCCGCCTCAGCTCTCTCCCCGCATTAATGAGTAATGAGCGTGCTGCCCATGTGTTGAATGTGTCCGTTGAATCTGTAATGCGTAATGTGTTCTGTCACGCGTTCTAACCCTGGCTTAAGTAGCTTGCTATTAATCACGTGTCCGTCTTCCCGGAACGCCCCATAATGACGTCGGCTTCTGCTGCCTGAATTTTTCACTCTAAATCTAAAATGTCCATAATTCCTTCAATTTTTAAGATAGAAACCTCAAATCAGCGGCATTATGCCTGATAAAGCATTCTCTACGCATAGATGCGTCTCTGGTCTTTGAGAGATGGACCCTTGCGAAGATACAGAAAAATGCCCATAACTTACAATTGAAACACTTGAAAGTTCTCAAATAGCGCTCTGCCTCTTTATATTGAGGCACTTGATCACGCTATTTAACTAAGAATCACTTAAATCAAAATTCTCTCTTACTATGATAGAAAATAGTTTTTCCGCCCATCCTGTAATAATCTTCATTCCACTTTTGGGATGAACATGTCCGCATTGGCATTAGCTACAGTTCCCAACCAGTTTTGTTTTAGTCAGCCTTGTGAACTGGCTCTGAGAGCATTTCGCCAATCACAGGGTCATTCTTATTCCAAATCACTTCTATCTCGCCTGGTTAAATCTTTATTAGCTTCCCCCCGACTCTGGGAGGTTTCAGCCTCCAAACTTATATACATTTTGAGTTATGGCGGAAAATATATTTTTACATAGGTTTAACATGGGACAGAAAAGTCCTTATCCTGTCCTTGGCCCGCCCGCGCTTTTTCCCGGCGCTTGAATTCCTGCACAGAACCGGCTTTCACTGGATTTCTTTGCTCAGCGCGTGAGCTGCGGCCTGCATAATTAGTTCTCTCTGATTTATTCATATTTTCGACCAGCAACTGGCTCTTGTTAATTGGAAACTGTTATCCGGCCTACAATCGCATACCTTATTCGCGCGCTGTGCGGCTACGCATGACGGTGGGCTCGGTCGGGGACTGCTCTGACACCGGCTATTCTAGTACTTTCCTGTATTAACCAGAAAGCCTGCCCTTTCACCTAGATTTTCAGTGAATGGAAAAATCCAGTTTTGTGCTTTAACGTTAATATATTATTTAAGGTTACAGGAACCTCCGCTGTTCTGCGAGTACACGCTGCATTCCTGGTTTGTTATTAACAGAGATGGCTGGCTGACTCCACGCCATCCTGTTTTCTCATGTAAGCTTGCGATCTGCACCCATTCAAAGTGGCAAATGAAACTTTTACAGCTGGAGACTAAATGTGTGCCTCCACTAATCTAACATATCAAGATTATGTTGCTACATGTGTATCAAAAATAAAATAAATGTTACAGTGAAATAAGTACAAATGTGTCACTGTTATGTGTCACTGTTTCTCTGCCAGTGATGTGTTTCATTGTGGGCCCCCAACAGTCATGACATATTCCCCCTTGAGGGAGCCAGGAGCGCTATTTGCCTCCTGACTCACTCACGAAGGGCATGACTCCTGAACGTCCCCAATTCCCACTATTCCAGTGATTGGCACAGTCTTAAAAAATTGTTTTTATTTTTTTTTCATTGGAGTGTATAGGATTACTCCCTTTTACTTTTCTTTTTCTTTTTCTTACCAAACAATAGTTAAGGCTGACAGTCCATCTGTAAGAGAAAAGCCATAATTACACTTTTAAGTGTTCATTAATAATATCATTTCCTTCTTTCTTCTTCCACCGGATGTCAATATTTGATTCAATTTTTTTTAGGAAAGTTCTGATAAAGGATATTTTATCATTTTAAATCTCATGAGTGAATTTTTTTTTTTATCATATCTCTTAATCATTTAGCCAAATATGTCTTTTTTTTTAATAGTCTGTTATAAGGGTGTACCGAAAACTCTTCATCTGTTATGGATTCCTCGTCTTTTCTTCATCCTTTGTCTTCGACTTGCCTGGTGTTGGCTTTTCGGCCTTTTCCTCTTGACTTGCCTGGCATTGGCTTTTCCTCCTTTTCCTCTTGACTTGCCTGGCGTTGGCTTTTTCTCCTTGACTTGTACCCCGACCCGCCTTGGCTTCAGACCTGTTGGAGTGGCCAGTTAATATCTAAGAGATAAAAAAGGACGATTAAGGTTTCAGTTTCAGTTTCAGAATACACAAACAATTAAAACAAACAAATACAACATTGCAAACCTACACGGCCACTAGCCACAAAGCTATTTCTAGCTATAAGGTGGGTAGGCCATTGAGGACGTATCAAGCACAATTATGTAAAAATCCAGCATTAAATAAAATAATTAAATTTATACATATATTTTCCGAATCTTAAAAACTTCAAATAAAAATGCCACAATTCTAGCGATCTGTACTGGTACCTGAATGTTTAATAACCTAATCACCCGATCCGGCCCCTCTAGCTGAGCCTGTGAAATTAAATCAGTTAACCACCGCACCCTGGAGTTTGTATGTAACTGGCATTCGAAAAGTAGATGGTCAAGGTTGTCTAGACTTGAGGGGCAGAAATTGCAAAAACGGAGGTCGGTAGGGATATTCTGGCGTGCTAAAAGTAACATATTAGTCAGAAGAAGACCGAGACGCAACTTCATGAAGACTCGCACAGCCATTGGGGAGAAGCCAGTGGTCAAATAAGAGTCCAAACCCACATGGGTTTTTGCTGCACACCATAGCTGAAGGGAGGAATAGGTCGAGGCCAACGATATGTGTTGGGAGAATGCACAGGTATAGACAACAGCCCTACAACGAGCATGGGAGAAACCAGAGGTTTTAGGGTGGAGAGAAAGTAGGGGGGGCAGATCATATTGCCTCAGGCAGTATTCAATGTTAAGCCTAGTTGAATATGGGTAGTCAGATGTCATTGCCTCACGATAGCAGGCCTGGCCAATATATGGATAGGAGCAGAATTCCAATTTCCGATAATAAGATATATATCAAGCCCACATTTTGTCCACTAATGCTACCTCACTTAATTCAATTAAAAGAGGAGAAAGTGGAGTGGACTGAGGAAGAGCTAGCATATTCCTCCAATTCATACCGTCGATAACTTTTAGGGACTTCTGAAGATGCGGCCCCCAGATCTCACAACCATATAAGATAGAATTTGAGAACTTAGTAGATCTTACTTCCTTCAATTTACTAATAGATGAAATGATACCCTTTTTCCAAAGGGAAGCAAGGCCCGGAGTCAGTGCTTTACCCTTTAGAGAGATGTGCTGCAAATGGTGATCCCATGTCATACGTGAGTCGATTTTTAGGCCAAGGTACGGATAGACATCCACAACCTCTAATAATTCGTTGCCAAGTAGCCATCCATACTTAAGAGTTTTCTTAGTATTAAAGACGGAGATTTTCGATTTTGAAATATTTATTTTTATATCTTTGGCTGTACAGTAGAGGTGGAGAGCATCGAGCTTCGCCTGCAGACCAGCTGGTGTGAGGTCCAAAAGGACCGTATCGTCCGCAAACATAAGCAGATTAGTGTATTTGCCGCCCACTTTAGGGGAAAGACCACAGGAGATTTTATCATGGAGGTCAGAGACATAGGTGTTAAATAACGCTGGGGCGAGTACACACCCCTGCTTTAATCCTCTTGTGGTCCTAATTTTAGGTGTTAATTCCCCTTTAGGGCTGTAACGGACCCATACCCACGTATGTGTGTATAGCAGATATATCATACGCAGCAAGCCAGGTTGCACCCCGAGACGTTGGAGATCTTGCCAAAGTAGTTCACGGTTAATGAGATCAAAGGCCTGTGAGAAGTCTATGTAGCAGGCATAAAGCGCTGCTTTCCTATGCCGAGTGTATTTTTCTATAAAGAATGAGAGAGCAAAAGCGAGGTCGGTAGTGGCTGCTCCCGGACGGAAGCCTCCTTGTGTGGGATGTAGATAAGATCCAGATTCGAGGTGAGATTGAAGGTCGCCCAGCAAGGTTTTAGCCAAGACCTTTGCAGCCCCATCAAGCAAGGCTAAGAGCCTGTAATTTTTGGGGTTATTCCTGTCTCCCTTCTTAAAAATCGGGAAAAGCAAGGAGCCCCTCCAGCTATCTGGAAGCGATGAGACCAACAAGGAGTAGTTGAATAATGGTGTTAGGAGAATAGACCAATGAGTTTTTACAGGAAGCAAGAAAGTGGGAGGAACGCCATCAGGGCCTGCTGCTCTAGAGTTGTTAATTTTCTTTAATGCGGCTGTGACGCCTGCCACGGAAAAAACATAGCTTTGCTCAGTCATTGTAATGGAAACAGACCTAATAGTATGCTCAGCTTTGGAAACAAGGTTATGTTCAGGACGGGTGTTATAGAGCGCAGAGACATGGGAGATCCAAAGCTCGGAGGAAAGGGTAGCATCAGGGGGAGCAGTGGACCTGAAAGCAATTGAATTTAGAATTTTCCAGAAATCTTTGGAAGAGGACTCTAGAAGTTTCTGCTCAATTTGACAGTCTCTAGAATACTCATAGGCTCTGCGTTTCCTGGTCAAGAGGTTACGGTATAGATGGCGCTCTTTTTTGATCAATGTAGTCGCATCCCAGCTATACTTCTTGAGCCAGCGAATCGACTGCCACAGAGTTTTTTTAGCCTTTGGGCAGTCCTGGTCATACCACGGCTTGTGGCCCAAGGAGACTTCTAGCATGGGATGTTGGGCTTGTATAGGGATGGAGATTGCACTAGCAATATGTTCCATGACTGCCGTGAATTGTGTGAATACCTCTTTACAGGGTAGAGAAAAATCGAGAAGATGAAGTTGCATTAAACGTGGAACAATAGCGTCAAGACTTTGTTTTGTGCACACCCTCCAGTTCAGCCTTAAACCTTTTTCGACCAACACCCCAGGGGCTAGCTTTTCAGCAAAGGATGGAGTAACCTTTGTAGCTTTTAAAGTTATAACAACCGGCCAATGGTCGCTATCACCCCAACAACCAACCGTACAATCAGTACACAGCCAGTAGCAGTCTGCCCTCAGAAAGCAGTAGTCAAGAGTAGAAGATCTAGAAGAGTTTTTAAAAGTGCTAGAAAAGATGTTAGAGCTAGGAAAGCGGCAATTTACAGGAAAAACTCCCAATGCGCTGAGCTCAACAGCTAGGGCCCTAGCTACTGATGTAATTGAAGCAGCCCCACTCAAAGACTCCTGCCTAGAGTCGAGGGCAGGGAGACTGGGGTAAACTGCCTGCAAATCCTCCCATAGGGACGAATTGAGCATATTACAGTTAAAATCCCCTAGCCATATCCACACATCCATCGTGTAGGTCTGACGCAGAGTGGAAAGTAGGGACAAGACAGGGGCAACAGAGGATAGACCTGGGCCACGTTGCAACCTTAGGGGATTAAAATAGGTGTTGACCAACAATACATGAGAGGCATTATCAAAGCGCACCTTGTGACATAGCAGTTTAATGATTAAAGTGTCTGCAATAGTATCCCATTTAGAAACAACCTCCCAACCTAAATTGGTGTGAAGATGACAAGAGACCCCCCCCGAATTGTGACCCCTGGCAGATTTTTTAGCTAGATTATGCAGGGACACAAAGCCATTGATAGCAAAAGGGGTAAGGGCCCAGGTTTCCTGTAGCCCAACGACGTGAGCAGCGGCAATTTCCTGAGTGGGAGTCCCAGTTAAACAATGCTGGAACCCTGCACAATTCCAACTTATAACTTTTAACGGTAACGTATGATCAGGATGAGTAATGCCCCAAAGTTGCCGGTGGATGGGCAGTGACATTGGAGATAGAGGAGGGAAGAGGGTTCAGCACTAAACCACCCGCTTCGGAGTAGTAGGACGCCTCTTCATCAAATGATACTTCCAAGTCGTCCTCTTCAGCAAGGGGGTTGCTTCCTTCCTGCAAGGTCATTAGGGGCGTTGGAGGATCCAGCCCACGTTGTCTGTCCAGATCGTTTATTATCGCTGCCAACTCCTCCTTTGAATAGAAGGCATAGAAATCTTCAAGGAAGGAAGACGTGGGGGAGAGGCCGAAGAACGGTTGGACAGGTGCTCCCTAATATCAATGCCCCTGGCAATAAAGGCATCGCCAGCTTGTAGAACCATATCACGTATGTTGGAAGAGCAAAAGGAAATGCAAGTCCATGTGTCATGTTGATGCGAGCCAAGATTGCAGTACTTGATGGTGTTAACAGCCCGTTTGCCTAGACCTCTCAATTCTGGAATAACGTCACACATAGTTAAGAAGCAGTTGATATTGAACGAGTAATTTTCGTATCCATCATCATAGTAGAAAATGGGTCTGAAAAACAAAGTCCATTCCTCTGTAGGTGGAGGAGGTTGGGCGGAAGGGGCTGATGATGAGGAAGGTCCCTCACAACTCGGACCAGAGGAGGCAAAACTTGGATCGATGCATGGCTGTAAAGAGGAGTGGCCTATTGCTAAAGGGGGCTGGGTTTGAGCACTTGAAGCCACATTCAGGTCGAACAATCGAGGAAAAATGTTTTGTAGTGCTGGGCGAAGAACAGCCGGGTCCACTGGACGGGATTTATTTGCAGTGATATCAGTGGTTAAATTTGTGAGGGAAAGGTCTATTTTAGTTAAAGTTGAATTAAGTTTTTGACATTCTTTTAACGTCTGAAGTAAGGAGGCATGGTCCTTCTTTTGATGCTCAGCAATATGCCCGATTTTGTTTTCGTTTATTTTAATCAAATTAGAATTTTCCTGCACCAGACTACGTAGTTGTGTGGGCTGTTTATTAGCGTTGCTGTGAAGATCGTGTACAAGAGAGCCCAAGGTCTCAATGGCCGTTTTATGCTCTTGTAGTGTTTGGTTAAGATTACAGATGGTTTCAGTCATCTTTGTTAGCGCTTTCATTTGCGCTGTCAAAATGGTCTGTTCAATTGAGCAGGCCTGGGGGAAAGTTGAATTGAGCACATGAGTTTGGGTCATCTGAGTAGGCGATACCTGAAGGACCGGGCTATTTTCAAGGTCCCCCATTGTAAAATTCACAGCATGCGCAGAATCATTAGGCGATAAAGAATCACCAATCGGAGGTTCAAAAATAGATGGATCTGGTAGAGAAATACTACACCTCCGTAAAAGTGAAGAATTCGACACATCATCAGCAGTCGGCATTACTGGGTTGGTAACTGGAGCAGTAGAGGAATTGAACAGGCCCAACTCCAAATTGGGAGAGGAGTCCACTACTGGGAGAGGAGTTGCAGCTTCGTGGCCAGCAGGAAGAATGGTAACGAATTGCAACATTGATTGTTGTGGGAGGGGCAGTTTGCCTTTGTTGGTAAGTGTAAGGGCATTGATAGAGTTCTGCCCCATGTTAGAGAAATTCCGGATGGGCATGATTGCCACAAAGAATAAAAGAATTTTAAAGGAACAGAAAATAAAGTGAAGCAGTGCACTTACCGCCGGCTTACGCACTCAGCTGCGACGCTGGCGCTTATGGCTAGCGGCTATTTGTTGGTACACAGATTACGAGCAGGTACAGAGGCGGGGCCACACAACCAGCGGGATGCTGGTCCCAGGAGTCACACTCCCACCGGGTTGGGTCGCCTGGTTGACCCTGGGGCAAGGCCAATGCCTTAAAAAGCAGTGTTGTATGAACGGGTTGGATTGAAGCGCCGTTACACTGCTAAAATAGAAGCTCCCAAGTTTGGTGTCCTTGCAAATGGATAAAAAAAAAAATAGGGAAGTCTGTATAGACCTCCCCGGCAGCTCTCTCAGCCACACTCAGCCGTTACATGGTCAATTTGTAAGACACAAGACAATAGGGGTAGTGTCAAATATCCAAAAGGCCACGCTTGCCCAGCCAGAAGGACTGGGGGTGGTAACAAGTCAATTAAGATCGGTGCTGTGGAGTGTCACCTTAGAGATAGATGTCAAACTGATATTTGCAGTGACGCAAGGGAGGCGGAGTATGAAGTAGTACCTTAAATAGGCCAATCCAGCCAAAGACAGCCTAAGACGAGTTGCAGCAGACTCTATTCTGACTCAATTTGCCGCCTCCTTTCGCACTCTCTCCGCTTCGCTCTCTGCTTGCCGTGGTCAGCTTTTAAATGCCTCCTACATCTCCAGGTGTAAGCAATTCTTTTTGTTTTTGGCGCCTTCGAGTCTGGCCTAGGATCAGCCAATAGGATGTGGAAGGGGCGTAGCTTCAGGCTCAGCCACGTTGTGTTCAGTTGTGGAGGGGGCGTGGCCTCTGGACTGACTCAGTTGTCAGTATTTTGGGGGCGGGGCCTCAGATGCCGTCCCCCCGCTTCTGCCTTGGAAGGGGCGTGGCCTCAACCCGACCTCTCCGCACACTGGGCAAAAGCAATCTCTAGCCCCGATCGTGCCCACCGTGCCGCTGAGGGCAGGGGCCAGCAAGGAGACAGGGGCCAGAGGTAGGAATCCAGGAGACAAGGGCATGTAGCCCCAGAAGGCTGAATAACACAGCCCACGCCGGGGGGGGTCTTCGGCGGGCGCCCTCCTGCAGTAACAGCTCCTCTTCAGGGCAGAGCGTGAAAAAATGGAGAAAAGTGGAAATAGGATCCTGAGTCAATCAAAGCCCGCCACCAGAGCAGGTATAGTTTTCTCTCACTACCCACTACAATTTCGTGGTTCTTCAGCCTGGTTTCCGCTCTGCTCACATGCCACACAATTGTTGATTTCTCAAATGCTGTCAATGCTGTTAGAAGTAAAAGACAGCCTAAGACGAGTTGCAGCAGACTCTATTCTGACTCAATTCGCCGCCTCCTTTCGCACTCTCTCCGATTAAGGATTTGTTCTCACTTAAATTTTCCCTTTCAGCTCTTCTGCAAAGGAATACACTTATACTTCTTACTACTTTTGATATTTTATTTATATCAT
>JASBQP011084678.1:0-10190 GCA_030265095.1 Desmognathus fuscus
CTGTACCTCTCGCTAACTTGGATATATAGGGGCAGTTGTTAATGTTAAACACCCCCTGTTCAATATCAAGATTTCATCTTTTGATGATTCATAACATGTATGAATAAATTCAATGTCGATTCATTGTTTAAATTTAATTCCCGATTCCCCGCAATCGGCATAAGGCACTCCTGGGAAAAGCCTTATTTTGTTTTTGCCACTTATGTACAACCCCTTGGTTGTTAGGCTTAGTGCTCCCTACAGGTTTATCCGACAATTGCACTGTTTTTACTTAAAAATTTCCATAGCTCATGGATCCTGCACATTTGTTTTCTTACTCTAATGAAGAAATCATTAAAATTCTAGGCGGCCCCATTGTTTCCAACGCCACCACACCCCCCAATCGACTAGCCCAACACAACGGTGACTTGATCACCAAACTAAAGAAAAAAGCGACCCGCACTGAATACCACGGAACCTTCCTTAAAGAGTATATCAGGAGCCAAATTATCCCCAATGGTCTAATTGTCAGGAACGCACCACGTGTCTTCACAGACAGACTTCCATTCAGACGATCCTGGTCCTTCATTGCCAATAAATGTAGTCTGGACTGGATGCTATTGGTCATAGAAACAGCTCAAATAGTCTTAAAAGAAGAAGCAGAAAAAATACTAGCGGAAGAAAAATTACTCCTTGATAATACAGCTCTGACCAACGCCAAAAAAATTCTCGACGATCTCACCAGCGAAATAGAACAATTCCGAGACATCACTATTAACAAAAAAATCGACAAACTGAAAAAGGACATTGCCAACTTTACAACAGTTAAAGCTTATCCATACTTAGAAGACTCCTTTTATGCCCCACAAGGCTCAAACCCTTCTCAACGGCCTAAACGAGTTACCTTCTCAGTATCAAGCAACGACAGTAGCAACTCTAACCCACTGAGTCCCTCAGCCCACGCAAGCACCTCTACAGCCCAACCACCACCACAATGGCCCCAAACTCCAGCCCAACCTCAACATCCTTTTCGGCATGGCCCACAACGTGGCCGTTTCAAAAAGACCTACCCCAGGCATCCCATGCAAACCCGATATGGCCCACATCCAACATATCAATACCCTGCCTTCCAGCCTTTTTCGCAGCCACCACCGCTCTTTGCCCCTCCAATGCCATTCCAGCCACTCCCACAGTACCCACAACACAGGTTACCGAATATGTATTAACAACTAACAATCAAGCCTCAGCCTCAATAGAACTTCTTCTAGAACAAAATCAGCCAACACGTAGGCATGAAGAAATCCAACAGTTAGAGACTCAAGAGGAACCCCCTATCAACTCCAATGTCGATACCTTGGCTCCAACTCTGGTTAGGCAACCAGATGACAACCCAACCACCCCTCCTCCTACAGCTAATACTGAAATCCCCATTTTCAACCTAGCCACCCACAACCTTAGCCAACATGAAATTCAACTATTAAGTAAAGGCCTTAGCTTTGTGACCGCTAAAAGACACGACCCTTTTCTCCTACGCATAGAACTACATAGATTCTTCCGTACCATCAGGCTCAAACATTTCTTTGCGGACAAACCTAGTAGCAGCGAGTGGAATGCTTCAGGTCTTAAACCACCTTCCACCTTCTGGCCGCCCAAAATTAGTTTAGGGCCTGAAATAACAACATTTGAAAATCTCATTTTGAACGACTTAGCGAAAGCAGAGAAAAATTACCCATTCTTTCGCTACAACCTTTCTACACACGAAAAGAATGCTATGACCTCGCTTACCAGCGACCCCACACTTACCATTAAAAATGCCGATAAAGGTGGTGGCATTGTCCTAATGGACACCAGTAAATACGAGGCAGAAATCCAACGACAACTCTCTAATAGAGAACATTATACACCACTTCTCTCTAATCCCACACCATCTATCAAAAGTTTGATTAAAAAAACAGTTGATAAAGCACATGACAAAGAATGGATATCGGATAAGGAAGCTTCCTTCCTTATTAATAACTTCCCCACCACACCAGCCATTTACATCTTACCGAAGATACACAAGGACGCCAATAATCCACCAGGGCGCCCGATTGTGTCAGCTATTGGATCCATTCTTGAGCCCCTGTCACAATACGTGGATAGGTTTCTCAAACCACTAGTAGAAAATTCCCCTGCGTTTTTAAGAGATACCATGCAGGTCATTAATCTTTTTGAGAACTATCCCTTTAATCCCCAACAACAGTTTCTTGTCACATTGGATGTAGAATCTCTCTACACTAATATTCCCCAATTGGAAGCGACGCAAGCTATTTTTGAGACACTAGAGACCCGGCCCAGACCACATACTGCATGCAGCGAATTTATCACAGAATGTGCTAAACTAGCAATGACTAAAAATTTCTTTCTCTTTAAAAGTGATTATTACCAACAAACTAAAGGAGTTAGCATGGGCGCCACTTTTGCACCCAATGTAGCCAACACCTATATGAACCTTTTTGAGCAGAAATTCATTTTTGCCATTAACCAGTTCTCCCAACATATTACAGTTTGGAAACGTTACATAGATGACATCATTTGTATATGGGAAGGCACGGAAGAAAGCCTGCTAGCATTCTTCGAATGGCTCAACAACCAAGACCCTAACCTGAAATTTACACATCAATTTAGTAAACATCAGTTAAACTTCTTGGACCTCACACTTCGCATCTCTAACAATTGCATTATGACTGATCTCTACATCAAACCCACCGCGAAAAACACGCTACTCAGGTTTGATAGCTATCACCCAAAGGCCCTTAGAGAAAACCTCCCCTTCGGACAATTTCTACGCATCCGTAGAAATTGCACCAATCGGCAAGATTTCATGAAGCACGCCTCTATTCTAAGCAAAAAACTAATCAAAAGAGGCTACCCAAAATCTATCATTAAAAGATCCATTAAAAGAGCAAAGTACTTCAACAGGCCAAACCTTCTGACCCCCAAGAACAAAAATGTAGACCTGGACCGCATGGTCTGTGTCACTACATTTGGCCCCCTAAGCAACAAAATAAGAACATCTGTACTAAAAAACTGGCACATCCTGAGTGCCAGCAACATCCATATACAGAAACCCTTATTTGCTTATAAAAAGAGCAGCAATCTAGGGCAGGCGCTTACTAAAACATACCCCATAGACCAAGCCCACAGAACACCACAAAGAACGCTAACTGCAGCTGGCCAACTCGGGCCCCCACTCCCCGTAGTTATTGGTCATAAAAAATGCGGTAACTGCAGCTTCTGTATAAGCACAATTGAACATACTACTTTGACCATCAATAATGCCACCTTCATTGCCAAAACACACACCAACTGCAACTCTAGCAATGTAATTTACGGCATCAAATGCCCTTGTGACTTATGGTACATTGGCCAAACAACCCAAACGGTCAAAGCAAGAGTCAGTAAACATAGATCGAATGTGAGATGCCACAAAGAAACTGAACCATTGGTGCAGCACTGTATAAATAATCACCACACGCCAGATGAATTACTCTGGACAGTCCTACACCATGTCAAACTGAATCAGAGAGGAGGCAATATACAAAAAGCACTTTTGTTTAAAGAACAAAGAACCATCTATGAACTTGACACAGTTGCCAGAGGACTTAACGAAGCCATTGAATGGAATAGCCTTGTCACTCCACGCTATAAGCAATAACGCATGTCACTGCATGTACACCCATGTGTGATTGCCCTCTAATGTGCTTATGTACTTCTCTAATTACAATCATCCATATGTGTTTTTATGTTTTCATTTTTATACTTGTCTCCCAAACACCGCCGTACCTCCAATCTTGAACGTGCCGGTTGGAACACACTGAATGATTGCCTCTTCAAAAAACTGTGCCCTTGATCTATCACTGCAAGTGAATGTGCTTCGTACTATGCTATAAGTGTTAACTACACACCATTATCAAATGTTTCATTATTTTTAAATCATTCAATTGTGTGTAACAATCAAGATCTTTTACCAATTTGCCTTGTTTCAATTACCCCGGCTGATGCTTTTTTGGTGCGCCTAACTCCCTTGGCTATGGGTTCGCCCACGCCTTCCTCATTAATAAACTCCACTCCAAGATGGCCGCGCCGATAGCTCACTAATCCTCGACAGCTTCGCGCATGCGCACCGCACTATTTATAGTGTGAAACCCCGGCCACTCATTAGCGTCACCAGCATAGCTGCCGCGGGATCGCTCCTTAGACTTCGCTAACACAGGTAAGCCCCAGACCACGACGAGGCACCGGCCCAACTCATGCCTCCCTTTTACCCCACTCACACTTGTCCTTCCTTCCCCTTGTCTGCAGCCCGTCAATTCTACATGACGCGGTAAGTTTTTATCGGCGCACTCTCGGTCTCATCCTTCATAACCTCTCATCCACTTCTCTCACTCGCCATATTGGCCCCTTTTTTTCTTACAGGCCCATCAGATCTCTGTTCAAACCCTCAGAGACTGGTAAGCTTTTACCATCCGCTCGCGTTCACTCGCACCCAACTGGCGCTTATTTTTACTAATTTCCTCCCCCCTTTTCTTAGTCACAGGTGGCCGCAAATCACGCCGTGCCATCAGTAAGTAATCTCCAAATTTATCCACTTTAGTGTCTCATTCACTGAGCACTTTCACTGATTATTTCCTCTTTCCCGTCTTTTTAGTACCACAGCCACAACGCCAAGCACTCGCCGCCGACTGAACTCATACCACAAACAGTTTAGTCTTGAGGAAGGCGGTTCAAACTACTAAGTCCGCCGAAACATGTCGACTTTTTGTTTATATTGCCTTAATCAGGTTCATTAGTCTCTGCAACTATGTATCATGTTTACACTTGAAATCCTGGGTATCCCCCACAGTGTAACGTTTGAGACTGTGACCAAGGCTTTGTACTATACCTTGTTTATGTGTTTGTATTGAATTGTTTTTCTTGGCTGTTTTTTCCACCTGTCACAGTTAGCTTCAGTGTGAAGCAACACTGACTCAAGTATTTTATGAAATTATAATAAAATACTCTTTATATGCACAGGTTTCTCTGACGGGAATTTCTATCATCACCCTTTAGATTGATTCTCTACTGTACCTCTTGTGCATTCAACTACACAGGGGTAGTTGTTAATGTTAAACACCCCCTGCTTAACACTAAGATTGCATCTATATACGATTGATAACATACATGAATAAATTCCATGTCGATTCATTGTTTAATTTTATATCCCGATTCCCCGTAATCGGCATAAGGCACTCTTGGGAAAAGCCTTATTTTGTTTTTGCAACTAATCAGGTGCACAGCGCCAAACACAAAAGAACACTGCCCCACATTTCTCGACAGCCCCATCAAGATAGTGGAATCGGATGGTTGGGGGCAAAGGGACAGCCAAGAAATCCCAGGGTCGCCCGCAAAAGCACTCCACCCCCAAAACAAGAAACACCATCATGGCACAGGGAGAAACATCTACGCCGAGGCAGCCATCGCCAGATGATGAGTGGGAGGGGCCCTTAACTAAAAGGGATATTGGAATGCTAAACAAAAGTATTCTGGCCCTAAAGGACGATTTTACGGGTCTGCTTCGAACCGAGATGGCTTCACTACGTGAAGAAATGCATACGGATATGAGACAAGTGAGGGAAATGGTGAGCGCCGTAGAATCAAGGCTAACAAGAGTAGAGGAGACACAGAACCAAGATTTATCCGCTTCCAGAGAATCTAGAGGAGAACTGCAAGAACTACAGAGGACAGTGGCAGCCCTGGAATTTAAATGCGAAGACCTAGAAAACAGGTCAAGACGATATAATATACGAATAAAAAACCTGGCAGAGGGAGCCGAAGAGGAAGATCTGACAGCGTGCGTGAAAGAGCTGTTGAACAATATGGGCTGTGCAGATATCCAAAATGAGATCCACTTCGACCTCATACATAGAGTGGGGTCCCCCTCCCAAACAAGAGGGGGACGTCCACGAGACATTCTAATGAAACCCCATGCTTTCCGACACAAAGAAGCGATTCTCAGGGAAGCACGTAAGCAAATGGACTGGGACCTGAGAGGCTCAAAAGTGGCAATTTATCAAGACATGGCACCTGCTACGCTGGCCAGACGGAGGGAATGGAGAGCTATCACGGAATGCTTGCGACAAAACAAAGTGAAATATAAATGGTTGCATCCCTTCGGGCTCAGCTTCGACAAATTCAATGTCCACACATTCGAGGAAGGCAAGGAGGCAATAAAGTCACTACTGGACATAACGATAGAGAAAATCCCAACCGCTGATGGTGAGGGTTTCAGAGCAAACAATTTTGGAAATCGCAGAAGAGGTGGTTCCCGCCTAGAAAGGAGACCAGGCCCGCTGAACGGGGAATGAGACCTCACAATTCGGGAGCTGAGGATGTAACAATTGATTGGGTTCTAACCCACAATGTTCAAGTGGAAATTGTAAACATTAAGCCTTGTATTTGGTCAGATCACTCTCTGATACACTTCACCATTCCAATCGACAATATAACCGCTAAGCCTCAACTGGTGAAAGTCCCCCGATTGGTACGCCACACTAAAAACATCCCTCCGGCTGCTTTCGAAGAGTTGCTGAAAAGTGAGCTGATAGGTTTTGACTCCATAGATGACATAGAGGCGCTTGCCACCTTGTTTCGCAATGCTCTTAATGCCGCCACTGATAAATTGGCCCCAGCCAAACAAAAAATCTGTAAGGTATTTCCTAATAGTAAACCACGGTTCACAGATGAGATTCTGGCTGCTCGGAAAGAAAAACGCAAACTAGAAGCCTGTTGGAGAAGGGATCCCAATGATTTCACCAGAGCAAAATATAATACCTCTGCCCTACTCTACAAAAAACTTGTATTAGAAAGCAAAGCAAAACTTTATGAGGACAGAATTACCAATGCTAAGGATAATTCTAGGGAACTGTTTGCTATTGTAAAGGAACTTGAGGGTCCGTCATCTACATCCTCCATTCCTTTACCATCTAAAGTTTGGTGTCAAACTCTGCAGGATGCGATGTTCGCTAAAACCGAAAAACATCTTGTTGCAATTCAAACCCGGTGCAACAACCTGCCTTCCCCTAATCTCCCTCCACTACTTGCAGTTCCTTCTACTCCATCCTTTTCTTTTCAGCCAGTATCGATCGATGAGGTCATTCTGGCAGTTACTGCCATGAAACCCACCTCTTATGGTGGTGATATAGTTACTGCTAACCTGATCAAGGGCTCCTTAAAATTCCTCGCACCCTATATCACACGACTGGTTAACCTATCTTTCCAGTCATCCATGGTCCCTCAAATTTTAAAAGAGGCATGGATTACTCCGCTCCTAAAAAAGGAGGGTTTGAACTCAGATGATCCAGCTAACTACAGACCGATTACAAATGTGTCATTTATTCTTAAGATCATTGACTACATTGCACACTCCCAACTCCGTGCCCATATTGAAAATAACAGCCTCCTGAACCCCAGACAATCGGGTTTCAGGAAGGGTTATGGAACAGAAACAGCCCTACTAGACCTGAAAAACAAGCTTTCGAACTTAGTTGACTCAGGTAAAGCCGCCTTACTTGTACTCTTGGACTTAAGCGCAGCGTTTGATCTGGTAGATCATTCCCTCCTTACAACACGCTTGCTTCATACCTTTGGCTTCTCTGAGAATGCCGCGGATTGGGTGAACTCTTTCTTGGATAAAAGAACTGCGAGGGTTTTTTTGGATGATGTCTCGGCTAACCCCGCCCCCCTGGTCAGGGGCGTCCCGCAGGGCTCGTGTATGTCTCCTACTCTGTACAATCTTTACACCCGCCCTCTATTTGACGTCCTTGACCAGGAAGGGGTGGGGTATACCAACTACGCCGATGACACCCAGATCTACTTTCCTTTATCGGGTGATTATACCTGTGACCTTGCCAAGACTCAATCCATCTTTCACACTGTTCAGTGCTGGATGGCCTGGAATGGCCTAGCACTGAACAGTGATAAAACTGAAATCTTGATCGTTGGTACCAGGCAGAAGATCAATGCCTTGTCTCCCGCCTACAGCTCTTTCCTTGTTGAAGGAAGCTCGATAAATACCTCTAAGAGTGTAAAAACACTGGGAGTGCACCTTGATGATACACTCTCCATGGCGGTCCAGGTAAAGAAAGTGAGATCCTCTTGTGCATACTTAACCAAAGTGCTCTTCCAGATTAAGCCCTATATCTCCAAGAAGAACCTAGCCCAAGTAGCGGGTGCTACCATAAACTCGCGAATTGACTATTGCAATAGTCTCCTCGCTGGCATTGACAAAGGCCTTATACAGTCTCTTCAGATCACGCAGAACAATGCGGTGCGTGCTGTGTCAGGGATCCCTTATAGGAGCCATGTATCCTCTGCTAGACAGGAACTCCACTGGCTCCCGGTCCGAGAAAGAATCTCACACAAGATCTGTTCCATTACACACAAATGCCTGCATAACGCTGCCCCTGATTACCTGAGCACTTGTATAAATAGGTATACTCCATCCAGAGCACTTAGATCCTCTAATGCCGGTTTACTTACGCCCTTCAGATTCAGATTGGCATCCTACGGTGGCCGTTGCTTCTCTGCTCAGGCTCCGATCCTTTGGAATGCGCTTCCATCTGTGATCAGGGATACAGAGAATCTTTCACATTTCAAAAAAATTTTAAAAACTCATCTTTTCCCGACCATTACTTGAACCTGCTTGCTGCCCTTGTTGACTTGCTGGCTATGATACTGTCTGTTGTGTTTTGCCCTGCCTCCTGATTTGGTTTTGCTGCCTGGTTGTGCGCTGAGGCCCCAGGGCGTGTCGCACATTAAAACCTTGATTTGATTTGATTTGATTTGAAAGAAGAAGAGAAGAGGAAGGAAATGAGGACAGAAGGAGCGAAGGAAAGGAGGAAAGAAAAGAGGATGGAAAGAAAGAAGGGAAGAAACGAGGAATGGAATGAGGAAAGAAAGGAGGAAGGAGACAAAGCAGGAAGAAAAGAAAGGAGACAAGGAGTAAAGAAAGAAAGGAGGATAGAAAAGAAGGAAATGAGGATAGAAACCTTACTCCCTTTTCCTACCACTATTTATTTAGCATTTGTATCCTGCTCAAGCCCTGGGGCATCAGAGTGCAAGATGGTAGGGATACTTTCTATTGTTACAGCGAATATTAATAAGATGAAAAGTTACATTAGATTGCAGATTCTTTTCTTATTCTTTTCTTTTCCTTTCTTTTCTTCCCCCTTTCTTTCCTCATTTCCTTCCTCTTTTATTTCCTTCCTCCTTTGTCATCCTTTCTTTCCTTCCTTCTTTCTTCCTTCATTTTTTCCTAATTTCCATCCTCCTTTCTTTCCTCTTTTCCTTTCCTTCCTTCATCATTTCTTTTTTTTTCGTCCTTCCTACTTTCCTTCCTCCTTTCTTTCCATCCTTTTTATTTTCTCTTTTCTATCCTTTCTTTCATCTCTACTGTTTTAGGTTCACCACCATGTCGACTGACTTAATGGTGCTCACCTACCCTACTCTGGATAAAGGAAAAAATTCTCCCATCACTGTGTTGTTGTTTTACTGCCATTGTAAAAAAGGATTTCCGAGCAAAGAAGAGCTGTCTCATTTGTATAGTGAGGTTTTTCGCGAACATAAAAAATATGCGAGGCACACAACCGTGGCCCTCCTCTGCCACCACACTTCATCATAGAACCAGTATCAGTCACCAATGTCTCTTCAGATCTATTGGATCCACAAGCCCCTGAGATAGGTCTACAGAAGACTAGCTGAAATGCCAGCAAGCACTTATTTCAACACTCCTTTATCATGATATAGTAGATGTCCTCCATGTACATCTCTGAGCACTTCAATAGCTTACATTCTTCAAACTGTAAATCTGCAATAAGAGGACATAGAGTGAAGTCCCCAGACAGAGGCAAAGAGTATAAGTGCAGCACTATTGGGCAGATTTTCTAAGGTGGACTGCGCAATCAATCAGGCCACCACATGATGCGGTGCCCCAACGTACCACCACCCGATTTTCCTGCCCCCATTTACATTTGGTGGCAGCAACAGCTAAGCTCTGTCACTGCAAATATGATGTGAATGTTCACTAGGGATTTGATACGTTCTTGGACCCGAGCGAATCTTGAAGTTGGCATGTGTTTAGAGTGGAACGCACACTCAGTGAATGTTTTTAGAAAATCTGGCGGATGTCTAGG
>JASBQP011095759.1:0-10174 GCA_030265095.1 Desmognathus fuscus
AGTGTCTTCCATTTGTAAAGCGAGCCTCAATGCACCCATGTCAGCTGAGGGGAGGAGGATGAAATGGTTCTCCACTTAGCAGATCCTTCAGTCGTGTCCCACACCACTGAAGGTTGTGCACACGTTGAGATACTTCCAGGGACGTGCATGTCGCCAGTGTGCTGTTACCACAGAGCACACTTACAACACTGCAGACGTAATATACCTAATTCAGCAAAGTAACAAGGCACGCAAGACGAGAGAAAAGGCACATCTCGCTCTCATCTGGGATTGGGTGGGTGTGTTTTCATATGAAATATGACCAGTGTCACAAACTTTCTACCTTTCTGAAGCAGGTGTACCAAAAGAAAAAAACTACCATGACATTGTCACTTAGTTTTATAATAACAAATGAGTTGTGCAGGCTAATTGCAATTTTCTCAAACTTGTTAGAATGAAATGGCCTAGAATGTGGCTCTTTGCAATGTAAGGTCTGCAAACCTTGATGACTGTTTTTAAACGATCATTTCAAGCCTCCATAAGATACAGCCATGTGAATTTATTTTGTCTGCATTTAATGTGAACAATGTCATATTTGGAGACCAGGCAAGGATTGTTGCTTGAAAAGCACATCTTCATGATCCACATATACAATTGGTGACTGGTGGGCTCCATTTAGTCTCATCTTACACAAGCTATCCTGTGATAACCCACTTCTTCACATCAATAGTGCAAAGGCAAAACATCAGCTTTTCAGTTATAAAAATTCTGTTGCACCCCATTCTGTCACTGACCTCTAGGCCAACAGCTGTAGAGAACGATAGTGCGTTAGCCACAAGCATCTGAGCTGGTGTACATGTCCCACTTAAATTAAACAGGTTTAGAAGTAGACAAATACGATTGCAACAAATGTGAAAATAATAAAAGCCAAATGCAGACATAAAGGGGTATGAAATTAGCATAAGAAGACCATAAAAATTAACTTACCACTGGGCATTCGGAGAGATGACCAAACATCCTGGGAGCCCCAATCAGCAGTAAGAGGAGGACAATTGATAACCGGGTAGGCAGTGCTTCCAGACATCACTGGTCCCAGGCCATTACTTCTGCCGGCTACAGCCACAAAGACAGTGGGAATGCCATCACCTGAAAGACACACGTCAGCGAGTCAGACCATAGACAAAAACATGCAGACAGTCAATTCAAAAGTATTCCCTCTCCCGGTAGAGTGAGAAGTATTGGGTAAGGTAGTGTTCTCACATGCTTACAGGATATCCCAGCCAGAAAACTAACTCCAATGAGACATACGCACGGTATTTCAAAACAGACACTTTGTGGCCTGGAAAAAGTCTGTCATGTACCATATGCCTGGATGCAGTGGAGTAAAATTTATTGTCTTTACTTTTTGGCACTGTTCAATTCATACCCCATCACAGTTTGTTTTTGATGAACCAAGTACTTTTGCAATAAACAGTTCGGCATTTTGTATCATCTCTTCATCAAGCGGAGCAACCCCAAAACTGCTCAACAGTTTTCTTAATGAAATTGCTGTTTTAAGTGCTATAAGTTTTGTCTATATCTTGCTTGTCATATCAGAACCAGTTAAACTGTGTACGGCAGGTAGAATAGCTAAAAGAATGTTGTCCAGGTTTTTCATCATTTTGTGAAGTGGTATGTTTCTGATAGATGCTCGTGTGTCTTTGATTAGCTACAGTTTCTTAAGTCTACCTTTTTGAAAACTCTCTTGAAAGTGGTATAGTGCAGAGAACATGACATCTGTGTCAGCTGAGGCAATCGAAACGCTTTCAACAGAATCTGTTTCTTTTTCTTTTAAACCTTTATTTTCATTTTCAGCTTATACATAACATACATGTCAATCGTTTACATTACAGTTTCAATCCATTTTCAATCGTCATCGTAGATATTTTAATTGGTACATAACACATAGGATAACCAACGGATTGATAAACTCCTCATTTCATAATGTTAGCTTAACCGTAGTCTTTAATAACTATAACAGTCCCCCCCCCCTCCCACCCCGTGAAGATCGATCTGGAACTACAAATATCTCTTTCTTGACATTTCATACTGTTTGGATTAACAACCTTACCCACACACTTCAATTACTCACAGGACGTTCCTCTTCATTCTCATTCTGTACGTGCTCTCCCAGATACTCTCTAAATGCTTGCCATATATCCTTGGGGGCCTGGGAACGTGGCATCATGTACTGCAGCTCTGATTCTTGCGTTGCACAATATGTCAGGTATGCCTTCCATTCATGTATT
Organism: Desmognathus fuscus; assembly: GCA_030265095.1. Lineage (NCBI taxonomy): Eukaryota > Metazoa > Chordata > Amphibia > Caudata > Plethodontidae > Desmognathus > Desmognathus fuscus. The sequence continues at coordinate 2,268 of JASBQP011095759.1, forward strand.
GTAGGGGCCTTATCTTTTAGCCACCTTCGGGCTATCATCAATTTGGCAGCTACTATTGCTACCCTCGCCCACCTGTACAGGAGTATATTCATCTTAGGTAGGTCGTACATGTACACACCGAGAGCTGTACTATGCACTTCCATGCCACACACCTGCGTTATCACGCTGAACACCTCTTTCCAAAATTCCAGCAGTTGCGGACACGTTCTAGTCATGTGTTCAAAGTTAGCCGTCACATCCCCACACTTCGGGCAGCATATATCTTCTCTCCTATATATCTTGTTAAGTCTGGCCGGAATGTAGTACGACTGGGTCAAGTATCGATAATGCACCTGTCGTAGTTTCATGTTGAATGCAATATTCTTTGTGGCTAAACATACATTGTACCACATCGTGTCCTCTAATGGCGTTTGAAGTAATGTCTCCCATCTATCTCGCAGTGTGTCTATCACTCCCACTTTAGTGTCTCTAAGGATTCTGTATATTCGAGATATCTGATGACCCTCCCCAACAGATGTCAGCACATGTGTTAATAGTTTGTTTTCTGGCGGTTCCGCGGGGAACATTTCCCATCTGTCTTTGAGGCAGTGCTTAAGTGTTTGCCATCTCATATATGTTATCAGACCCCCTCCTGCTTCGTCCACTAAATCTTTTTCATTTTTAAGTTGTCCATCTGAGAATAAATCTTGTAGTGTGAACATTCCCACTTCCACCCATTTCGTGAACATCTTTTCTGTGAGCGCAGGAGCATGTACAGACACATCCCAGATGGATAGGTACTCACTATAGCACGACCCACCAGATATTTTCCTGTTTACCTCCCTCCACAACTGTAACCCAATCCTCGCTGGGCCAGGTGCTCCCTCAGCTTTCACTCTGCTATCCATCAGTAATCTATGTCCCTTGTGTCTACCAAACCATTTGTTCTCTATAAGGATTTGAGGTTCCCTTGTTTCGGGTTCGAGCCATCTTATCGCATGTTGTAGTTGCGCAGCCCTATAATATAACTGCATATCTGGTAGCTCAAATCCGCCCTTATCATATGTTTGTGTCAACTTTTCGTATGCGACTCGTGGGGTTTTGCCATTCCAAATAAATTGCATTATTTTCGCACGCAGTCCCACAAAGAACACGTTCGTTACCTTCACAGGAACATTGTGAAAGATATATAATAGCTTAGGGAGTATATTCATCTTTATAGCTGAGATACGGGCAGCCAGATTTAGGGGTAATGTGTTCCATCTCTGAAGCTTTTCATATATTTTCAAGGCCGTCTCCTCATAATTTAATGTAAAGAGTTCTGCGTCGGTTTTGGCGACCTTGATCCCCAAATATTTGACCCAGTCCGTTTTTGACTGCAATCGAACATCCGGGGACACCTCTGGTGCACATTCCCCATAAGGGTAGTACACCGACTTCCGCCAGTTAATTCTAAAGCCTGAGTACTTCCCATGCTTCTCAATCAGTTGAATAATAGATTCAAGATCTGATGCAGGGTCTTTCATTACTAACAATAGATCGTCTGCATATGCAATGGTCAGAGTCTTCACACCATTGACTTCCACCCCAGCACCACTTTTGCATAAGTTCAGCTTTCTCAGCAGTGGTTCCATTCCGATGGCAAATAACACCGCTGATAATGGACAGCCTTGCCTCGTTCCACTACCTATATTTATTAACTCTGACCACGTTTCATTTACCACTAGTCTGGCAGTGGGATTATTGTAAAGCAGTTTCACCCAACCCAAAAAGCCCCCTCTAAACCCCATTTTCTGCAGAACCGAAAAGAGGTATTCCCACCTAATGGTGTCAAAGGCTTTATATGCGTCAAACGACACCACCGCTGACTTCGCTGTTTGGGGTGTGCCCGCCATCACCGTAAGGAGACGGCGTATTGCTGACGCAGTGCTTCTGCCTGGAATAAACCCGTTTTGATCAGATGATATTAGGCCAGATATCACTGGGAGGAGTCTATTTACAAGCACCTTCGCAAGGATCTTAATGTCCGAATTTATAAGGGACAAGGGTCTGTAATCTGCACATTCCAACGCATCCCCACCAGGCTTTCTAAGCAGTTTAATTTGCGCTTCATTAAGCCTGCCTTCTAAGCATCCTCTCTCGCGGGCTTCATTATATACTTCTAACAATATTGGGCCAAGTACTCCTCTATACTGCTTGTAGAATTCGCTCCCCAGGCCATCATGCCCTGGTGCCTTTCCCAGACCCATTTCTTTTATCGCTACTTGTATTTCTAAAACTGTCAGTGGGGAGTCGATGGCCGCCGCATCCTCTGCTGAGAGGTGCTCTAACGGAACATCTCCCAGATACTCATCCACCAACGCCCCACATATCTCACTTTTGTCCTCATAGATAGCCTGTAAGTGTTCATGCAGCCGTGTAACAATTAAATTTGGATCTTGGACTATGATTCCTTCCCTGTCTCGAATGGCAGTGATTACTCTAGATGATGTGCTTGATAGTATTCTGGCCAGGACAGTGTTTGGTTTATCTGCTTGCCAGTATTGCCTACATGATGAGGGTTTGGCAATGTATTTCAACTCCATATCCGTTTTCTCTCTATATATTTTTTTGGCATATAGTATTTCCTTCAATATACCATCATTTTTGGTGATCTGAAATTGGGCATCTAGTGTCTCAATTTTACTTTCTATCGCTACAATCTCTTTCCTTAGCATCTTTCTGACCCCCCCTTCTGTCGAGGCTATCATCCCACGCATGGTGCATTTAAACGCCTCCCATCGTGTGCACTGAAGTGTGTCAGAGGTTTTATTTAGCTCAAAAAACTGTGTGATATGCTCTCTAATCATCACTTCCATTGAGGCATCAGTCAGTATTAGCGGTCTAAGCGACCACTTATTTAATCTGTGATATTTAGGGGACCACTTGATTTGTAACTGTATTGAGCTATGGTCAGACAGTATTCTGGGATCAATTTGAATACCCACTACTCTGCAGTACAGTCTTGCAGATACTAGATATCTATCAATGCGAGAGTACATTTTATGCACTGCCGAATAATAGGTATAACCACTGTGCTCGGGGTATCGTACTCTCCATACATCCACCACATCACACATCCCCATATATTGTAGCATACTCTGCGCACTTTTACATAATTGTCTGCTTGCGGTGGAAGATCTATCAAGTGTCAGATGAGTAATGAAGTTGAAATCACCTGCAACAATCCAAGGCGCCGTTTCCCACACCAACAATTTAGCAAATAACTCATCTATAAAGGCAGGGGTATCATAATTCGGGCCATATATATTCGCGATCACTATTGGGGAGCCCAACAAAATACCATATAAAACCAGAATTCTCCCTGTATCATCAGTATATTTGTCTACCATGTGAAAGGGAATGTTGCTGCGGATCAGTGTTGCCACTCCTCTACTACCTCTTTGATAGGAGGCGCTGTATACCTCATACATCTTGCTCTTTGCCATTGCTCTATGCCCCTCCTTTGAGAGGTGTGTTTCCTGTAGACATATTATATCTACATTCCTCTCCCGGCAGTACTGCAAAATTTTCTGTCTCTTATTATTACAGTTCATACCTCTGACATTCCATGTTATAAGTCTCACGTCATATCCCATTCTTGCTGTCCACTCTCTCTATGTTGCAGTATTCTCAGCCCAAGCCTTTTCGCCTGTCCGATCCACCAATCTCTCCAATTGTTCTCCTCTCTACCTCTATCTATCTCACGTTCATTTGCGTCCACTCCATCCAGATCTGTCTTCACTAGCCCCGAGTCACAAGCAACCCCCCGAACAATCCCCAAGCAAACTATTTGCAACATCAGTTCCCCCCAACGTATGTACACTTTAAACTGCACTTTAGTAACCATTCACACCTTTATCACTCACTGGCGCTTCTTTGAGACCACGATAGGAGCCCCGTGTGAGCCCCGCCCCCCTCCTCATTTATTCGCATCTGTCAACTTTTACTACAGATCCGGTACACAGTACTTGTCATAGTGTCAGCCAATGTCCGCGGCAACTGCCAGCTTCTTCCAGTAGATGTCTCACTGCTCCTTTACTGGCACTGTGTGTCTCGGAGCAGCCATTGATTTTAGGCAGCAGGGGGCGCACACATCTTCATACCCCACCTCCTCCTCGTCCAATCAAGTGTGTACCCTCCAATAGCCTTGCAAGTTACTCCGCATCTTTGCACAGCAGTTTCAGCCAATGAAAGGCTCGCGCGCGTTTTTCATGGACCACAGTCCGATGGTTCGTCTTCCTCCGCGTTCACGTAATTAACAAAGTAGTTCCCCTCTGCGCCTCTGTGGCCATTTTTGTTTTCTTGCCTGTCGTAATAGAGAGCCTGCAACTTCATGTATTTCTCAGCCTATGAGGAGGTCGCGCGCAATTCCCAATGTCGCAACACGCTCTCCTCCTTTCAATGCAGCCATTTTGACTCATCCATGTGTTGCTTCAACGATCGTTCATAATAGTTTATCTCTGCAAGTCCTGTATATCTCAGCAGTCCTAGTTGGCCATTTTCAAACGATGCATAATAAAGCCGCACCACGCTCCATTCATAAGTACACGTCTCCCTGCTGCCGCACTCCTCAACACTTCATTGCCTCTGTGCACCGGTTTCTGCAGACTATAACCTCCCATCCAACCATATATACAGTCAATGTTTAACCTACTTATTCCGATGCTTAACGCTCCATATATCACGCCGTGTCGGGCTGTCCGTTCGAGGTTCTGGTGCGCGGCATCTGTACTTCTCCGTTCGTTTCCACAAATCGACATGCAGCTTTAGGGTCTGTAAAAAAATGAGTCTTTCCTCGTAACTCAAGCCTCAATTTAGCAGGAAAAAGCATGCTATAGCGCATATTTCGTTCACGGAGAAGTTTTTTTGTTGCATCAAATTTTTTCCGTTCGCGCTGAACATGCACGGATAGGTCTTGGAAGAAGTGCAGTCGGTTGTTCTCAAATATCACTTCACCCATCTCTCGAGCCGCAGCGAGCACAGCATCCCGATCCCTGTAATGCAGGAATCTAATTAGCACCGCTCTCGGGGGGGCTCCCGGCGGCGGTCTGGGTCCCAATGTTCGATGCGCCCGCACCACGGAGTAGTATTTGGTCAGCCTGGCCGCAGGAAATAATTTTAGGATTAATTTTTCAAAGAAGTCGACTGGGGCACCAGCTTCACTGCTCTCCGGTATGCCCAAAACACGTATGTTGTTTCTCCTTCCTCTGTTTTCGAGCCCATCCACAGCAGTCATCATCTGGCCGAGTTTGTCCGAGTGCTCTGAGACCGCCACCTCAGCCGGGGCCACCCTGTCCTCCAGAGCCGACAATCTGTCTTCGAGCGCCTGCAGCCGACCGTCCACAGCTGTGAAGCGCGCTTGAAATAAATCCATCTTAGATGCCAGCCCGTCTGTTTTCATGGCCATTTCATTTCTGAAAAGATGAATCTCCTTCAGGATGTCTGCCATATCAATTGAGGCTGTTGCAACACTGCCCGATGCATCCAGCGGCTCATCTCGGGACCCAGGCGGCTGGCGCTGACAGTCCGACCCCCGTCTCATCCCATCAGATTTTACCATTCCGTCTGTAAAGTCGGATATTTTTTTCTGCTTCTTTTTATCCTTCCCTGCCATATGCATCGGTTTCTTCTTCTTTTTTGCAGATATTTATCGAATTTCGATGGGATTTGCAAGGTTTGTCATGGGCGGGAAGCGGAGCTCGGCGGCACACGTCCGCTCACAGCAGCATCCCACGTGGTCTCCCTCACCCTTTTCTAGGCTTTCTGATTTCCAACCAGGGCAGGGAGATGGACCCTGTAAAGATCCAGGCAATAGTCCAGTGGGAAGCCCCTCAATCAGTTAAGGAGGTTCAAAGGTTTTTGGGGTTTGCTAACTTTTATAGACAGTACATCCCTTCCTACTCTGACATTATCCTCCCATTGACGCATATCCTAAAAAAGAAAGGTTTTCATTGGGGAAACGAGCAACAAGAGTCTTTTGAGTTTTTAAAAAAGGAATTTACAAGGGCACCAATATTAATTCATCCTGACTTTACGAAACCTTTCATTGTAGAAGCTGATGCCTCCTCTAATGCCCTTGGAGCAGTACTTTCCCAAAAAGATTCTCTCCAAGAAACGCACCCTGTGGCTTATTACTCCAGAAAGCTCAGTCCTGCGGAACAGAACTACACCATATATGAGAAAGAGTTACTGGCCATAAAAGAAGCTCTGAAACAGTGGAGGCATTATTTGGAAGGAACTGGGAATTCTATAACTGTGTATACTGACCACAAGAATTTAGAATTCTTGAAAAATTTAACATGTCAGAATGGGAGACAGGCCCGGTGGTCTCTGTTTTTCTCGCGTTTCGATTATGTGATCACCTACAAGCCTGGGTCCTGTAATGCTAGAGCGGATGCACTCTCCAGACAGTATCCCGAGGTGGAAAAAGTTAAACAGGTTCCCACACCCATCTTGTCCCCACAAAGAGTAATTGGTGCCACCATATCTGTACTGTCTTCCTTCTTGCAAGAAGTGCGTGAAAGTTACACTGATGAAGCAAAAAAGTGTTTTTTGGCTGTTGGTTCTTTGCATAAAGAGATGGAAGGGTTACTTTTTCATGGTTCTCGACTTTGGGTTCCCAAGAAATCCCAGCAGTTGGAGTTAATGCAATGGTGTCATGACTCCCCGTTGGCGGGACATCCTGGTCCCATTAAGACGCTAGAAATGTTGTCTAGATATGTATGGTGGATTAAGATGAAGAAAACAGTGAATGAATATGTGCAACTATGCCCGGTCTGTGCTAGAATTAAGTCAAGCCATTTGTTGCCACAAGGTTTGCTACAACCGTTAAAGGTCCCAGACGGTCCATGGAAGGACATCTCCATGGATTTTATTACTAATCTTCCCAGTAGTAAGGGCCATTCTGTGGTATTGGTAATCACTGATTTATTTACGAAAATGGCTCATTTTATTGGACTTACTGGTTTACCCACGGCTAAGGTTTTGGCTATGGTATTTATTAGTTTTGTTGTTAGATTACATGGTATTCCAGAGACTATTGTAAGTGATAGAGGCTCACAATTTATTGCTAAATTTTGGAAAGAATTCAATGAACAATTGGGTACAAAACTTGTGTTTTCTTCAGGCTATCACCCACAGACCGATGGTTCCACGGAACGGTGTAACCAGACTCTAGAGCAATACCTGAGAGTCTTTTGTATGAAAGAGGAAAGGAATTGGTTCCCTGCTTTACCTATTGTGGAATTTCTGTATAATAACTCATACCACTCAGCCATTAAGACTACTCCCTTCTGCGCCCTCATGGGTTATCATCCCCGTTTCTTGCCCTCAAGATTTCCTAATGCCTCCCTGGTTCCAGAAGTGTCAGTATTTCTGAAAACCTTCTCATCTAGGGTGCGTGTTCTAACTGCATTACTATTGGCATCTAAGGCTGCTATGAAGGAACAGGCAGACAAACATAGGAGGGACGCCCCTTCGTTTCACGCTGGGGATAGGGTATGGCTTTCCACAAGGAATTTACATTTTAAGGGTACTTCGTGTCCTAAACTCTCCCCACGATTTATAGGCCCTTATGTCATTGATGCAGTTCTCTCTCCCCTGGTAGTTAGGTTACGCTTGCCCTTTTCCATGAAATGTCATCCAGTATTTCACGTTTCCCAGGTTAAAGTCTGTTCACCTGCTACTCGTCCGGACAAGGGGGTTTCTCAACCTCCCCCGGATACCCAAGGGGAATATCAGGTAGCTAGGATTCTGGATTCCCGTCTGGTCCGTGGAAAGTTGCAGTATTTGATTGATTGGGTTGGTTATGGCCCTGAAGACAGGTCTTGGGAACCGGTTGCCAATGTTCATGCCCCGCGCTTACAAGCGGCTTTTCATGCTAGGCA
>JASBQP011106827.1:0-10102 GCA_030265095.1 Desmognathus fuscus
TTCACAATCATTAATTAAAGGGATGCCTTCATCACAATGAACACAAGAAATATATTGGTGTTTTATAAAGAGCTTTAAAAACTGCCAATACTTTCTTTCCCATTTTCTGTGAAAATGTTTTTTCATGTAGTTTCATTGTCAGAATGTGATGTGATGTTTTTTAGATGCAATTCCACAGCTCGCAACTAGAGGGCATCAAGGGCTCTGCATAGGAAGCTCTCTACAGGTCTTTTTGTGTCCGAATTTTGATGGAGCTAGTCGAGGTCATGCACCACTTTAAAAGTGCAATTGCTGTAAAACTAAGCATTTTCTAAACAAATGACAAATTACAATTCTGTTTAAGTTTTGAAGGAGAAGGCAAAGAGCTAAACTAGTAATATCCAAGATTGAGCCCCTTTAAAACCATCATTGTTCACATTAATAATTTATTTCACTTGTATCTTTAGAGTATATACAACCGATTATTAGAGAACTGCAGCATTCCATGGTATATGACTAGACTATTCGGAAGTATATAACAAATAGTCATGGTTCATCTTGCCTCTGATTTCTTTCAGTTTTTTCTACGAGAAGAGTTTTCTGAATTTCAAGCGCACCAGTGGGTCAGAGTTTATTCATATTACTGATAGAATCACTCTTGGCCTTCCCTTATTTTGATTCCAAGAACAGTAGCAAATATGTTTAGTCATTAAAATTCCCAGGCTACGTGTCTGAATATCAATCATCCTACACCCCACTGTTAAGAATTTCATAAAACAAAAACAGGGCCCGTTCTTTTTAGATGAATAGAACAACACATCGCTATTTTGCATTTTTGTTGTAGCTTGTTCCTTGTCCTTGAAGGGTAGTCCATCCCACCAGCTTTTACCACGTTTTCATTAGGGTGGGCTCCATTATCTAAAAAAGGAGACCACCTGACTAGCTGTCCTGAAATGTGAAATAGTCCAAATAATGGGTACAAAGTAAAATCTACTGGTGCTCTCAAATCCTCGTTTTTCTGAGTGGATGTGAATGTACTTTTATGGCATTTATGCCGACGGCGCTAGGCCGAACGGCAATAATGCTGAAAGTTTGCGGCGGTTTTCACTTAAATGGGCAGAGCAGAGGCGCCAAAGGCGCTGAGCACCATGCCAGCTGTTTTAACTAAAAAAGGTAAAAAAATAAATAAATCCCCACATTTTCAGTGTTATTGCCGGTCAGCATTGTAGCCGCCGGCATGAATACATAGAACCATGAATGTTAACCCATGCTGTGCTGTCGTCTATGCAATATCCTGAAAGACACCAGATAACTAGTTATAGAACACCTGAGGGCTCGGCATGGACAAAGTTGTTAACAATAAGATTGAAGCCTGTTGGCTGCCTCGTATTATATTTCTATACTAAGGGCTCCAAGATCTAGTGCGTTAGATGTCTGGTTGGATGGCATGACCTCGTGTCACTCAGCATTTACAAGGGTCGCGTAAGGACTTGCCTTACACGCCAGTGCATAACTCACGCCATATTGGGAAGACTATGCTTCAATTGTGCAAATAGTTTGCCTGTACATTCTAATTGCTTGACATATGTTTGTTATTATATCAGTATGGTAACATAATACAAATCAACAAAAAACAACGTATTCCCCCCAACTCTTCCGCAGTCCCCTGTTTCATAGAATGTTCGCTTCACTGGGTTTATCTCATATCAAGTCAGTTTCAATGAGTTCAAACAATACTGTTCATTCCCTATAAATTCCCAGCATAGACCTCATGGATCTTGGGCATAGATCTGCCAATGGATTATTTTTTTGCATATTCAATAAACAGTCCCCATGTATCTTGAAACACATCTCCTTCATCATGTAAATTACATGTAAGTTTATCCATCATCAGCCCACTCCAGATTTTTAATAACCACATTTCTTTGGTCAGATTTTCAGCATATTTCCAAAATCTTGCAATTACTCCTTTAGCTGCAGATAACATATTTGTAATTAATCTCCCCTTAGGGAAAAGGACGGATATATCTGACCAAGTGGTCAGATATATCAGGAGCATAATTCCTGGATCCCATGGGAATTTCATTCCAATTATTTTGATTATAGTTTCTGCTACCATTCTCCAAAATACTTTAACTTTTTCACACTCCCACCACATATGGAAAAATGTGCCCTTTTGTGTACATCCTCTCCAGACATATGTGGGTTAATTTTATGTAATCTCACTGGTGTCATATGCCATCTCAAGAGCAAATTATGATTACATTCAGCTATTTGGACACATATCGACGATTTAGCGTGTCTCTTCCAGATTTTTTCCCCATGTCTTATCTTCTATATCCCTTCCCAAATCTTCCTCCCATCTCTGCTGGTAAGGCCATTTATCTGGTATTCTTGCTTCAACCATAACTTTGTAAATAGCACTAATTATCCCTTTTTCTGTTAGTTTCCTAGTTACACCCCTGATGACTTCAGGGGTGCTTATCCAATGGCTTAGCTGGAGGTAACAAATCTTTTCTGTATCTCCTACGTGACAGTCTAGTTTGCATTGTGTAAAACGTTTGCATCCTCTCTTATCTGATACTATATCTCTACCCAGATTGCATCCCCCTTCCTTCCATTCATGATACGCGTCTCTAGCGCATCCTGGTGGAAAGCGGAGGTTGTCCCATAGGGGCATAAATGGAGATGGGTAGCTAGCCAAATCGTATTTTCTCATCGCCCAGTCCCATGTTTTAAAGAAAGTCCGTAACGGAACGTCTATATAGGCGTTGCCATGTCTTGTCTCCTGTTTCATCCATGCCTGGGCTCCCAGTTTTCCCCTGACTAGTTCCTCCTCTATATGAATCCATACTTTAGTTGAGTCTTCTCTAGACCATTCCCAAATCACTCTTAACTGTGCCGCTATATAATATTTCACTATATCTGGGCAGGACATCCCTCCTTTGCTTCTTGATTTGTATAACAATTCTTCCTTACCCTTGCCCTTGCTCTGAATCAGCTTGACCGCATCGTTGATGGATGCATACTGCAGCCTGCACTCTACACTCGGGATGTAGTCGTTCACCAGCCTCCCTTCTGGCCAAGATAAGTGGTGTATCCGCCTATGCACCCCGGGAGCCTTTTTAGGGACTATCCCCAGCGGGGACACTATCAGGGGGTCTAGGGGAGGCGTGGCAAATGTTCCTGCCATGCTGCCCTCTTTCTTTTGTTTCTGCAGCTTCCTTCTTAACACTTCTGGCAACTGTTTTGTCGATTTCAGGTTGTCTGCCCATCTATTTTCCTATGATCCTGCATACGGAATGCTAAAACCGAACTTGAAACCTTCAATCAATTTCTTAGCTGCCCCCAATCTGGGTAACCCTTGGGGGCTCGCTCCAACGCTGTCCAGTTAACTGGTGTAGCCGCCCTTTCCCATAACTCGCCCCCACTTCTCCTTGCTATGTCTCCGCCCCCTCTCGCCGCCCCATAACGCTGCATGACCAGGTGTCCCCTGCCACAAACCTTGCATTTATGCTCGAACCAACAAACAGGACAGGTGCATTGACCTTGGTCCACATCCGCATCTTCCGCCATCCTGGCCCTAAACTCTTCATCATATCTCAACCATGTTAAGCCGCCGAAGTTGGCCCGCCTCCCCCGCCTCCCCCTGATGATGTCTAAATACTTAAACAATGACACCATCCTATCTGGGAACTTTTCACAGTATACGCTGGCCAGGATCGTAAACACCGATATCCAATTTTCCATATTTCCTGCCACATAGGGCCGCCTTCCTAGCTCGTGTTCCCCTTCTCCTGATGTAATAGTTAAAAATCTCCAGATATTCGCCCGCCCATTTCTTTTCTTTCATACTCTTCATTAAATAGGCCCCCGATTGTTTTCCCCTGCCCATGAAAGGCATTTTCTTACATTTATTTCCCTTGGTTGGGCTATTCGCTTGTCTGCTGGACTGCCCCTCTGGACTCCCAGCTTCTGTATTATGAGCACCCACCAGCTCCTTTTCATTGGCTGACGCTAGCACCAACTTGGCTTTTGTATTTGCAGCACCCGCCTGCTCCGTCTCCATGGCCAGCACTATCTCTTGCCCCCTTGGCTGGCATCTGTATTTGAAGCACCTGCCTGCCCTATTTGCGTGGCCGGCACTGAAACATTTCCTGTATTGCACCCCGACCTTGTCTCTCTGACGTCGGGTCTTAATATATTATGAGCACCCGCCTGCACTCCTTGAATGGCCGGCGCTAGTGCATCCCCTCCATTCATATTTAACCTGGGCCCCTTTTCATTGGCTGTTTTCCGCATTGCTTTTTCCAATATTTCTTTCTTTTTCTCATTCCACGCATCCCAATATTTCTCTTTCTTCCTGTGCAACATCAGCAACTGTCTCCTGTTGTCAGCTAGCTGCTTTTCCAGCCTTCCCTCCAAATGTGTGTTACTCTCAGACAACAGGTTTCGCCATACACTCAACATGACCTCAGATTGCTCACCTGCCGCTTCGCTGTGAGCTCCTCCCTGCTGACCCTGCATGTCACCTCACAGGTCGGCCGCCAGGGGTCTCTGTGTTCCCTTCTCTGCTCTTTGCTCGCCCATCTCGTTGTGAGCTCCTGCCTACTTGTCTTTCTGTAATGACAGCAGCATCACTGTACACCCTTCTCTCCAACGTTTCCCCCCACACCCCACCATACCATCTGGTCTGCTCTCTTTGTCTGGCCTGCCTTTGTCCAACCCAATCCTCTTGCATCTCTACCGATGAATCACTGTGCTCCTGCTCCGCTTGTTCCCTTCTTGGCCTAGTTTCCTCACCTCTACTACGCTTTGCTTATACTGGCCTGCCGCCTTCCTTGCTGGCCGACTCAAGCTCCCCTATTGGACGCAACCTGTCTGTCCATCACACTGAGGGACTCAATCAGTGCTTTTTGCTCTGCTAACAAATAGGTAACTGAAGAAAGAGCACCTATCATTTTTTCGATTACAGCAATATGTGCTGACCATGAGGTCAGCTTTGGAAACAAGAGACCAGCAATGGGAGAAACAGCCTCCTGAGTAAACATGATTTCGGCAGGGGCTTTTTCTTCCCCCTCCTCTTCTAGGTCTTCAGCAAGCACTTCCTGCCCTGTTAAGTCAACCGAAAGTGTGCCCTGAGGCCTATCGGTGTGTGGCACGTTAATACATTCATTAAAGTAAAGTAAAGGTCCACTTGGGAGGGGTAGCTTGATTGATTCGCTATGAGGGGCGTAGTCATATAACTTGCAGGCTCTGCAACTTCTGGGGGGTGGAGAGAGTACCAAGGAAAGATCCATAGTGCTCCCAGAAGGTTTGTTACCATATAAAATGCCCTCCTTCGTGAAATGGGGTGTCAAAGTTGTTTCTGTAAGGTACAATCTCATCCAAAGGTTCGATATTGAGCAGCTGTCTGGGTTTAGTAAATTTCCAAATGGGGCCATAATTTTGCAGCACAGGAGTACTACAATTTGAGGGCGTAGCAAGAGATGGTTTACTAAGGGACTTGTTATTTGTCTTCCGGCTGGCTTTATTTCTTGTGGCAACCATGTTTAAAAAGATAACTGATGTGAATTTAGCTCAAGTACTGGCCCAGAGAGGCAGTTAGAAAATTGGATTAAAGATCGGCACTATAGTTATGCACGCAACAGTCACGGAAGCATTTAGGCAGGAAGCTAGCCATGCTTAATTCAATGGAATATCAAGCACTTCTTAAATTTCCAAGCAGGAAAAAATTGGCACCATGCTTGCTGCATTTATGAAAGATGCAGGGGCAGCAACTGACAAATGCCAAATAAAAGAGTACCTTGAAGTTGCTTGGAGAGACGTCAGAAAGGTCTAGAAGAGACCGCTGCACAGCTTCCTGTGCAGCTAAAGATGGCCAAAGACCCCAAACTCGGTGCCAACTCCGCTTGTCACCTGCTCTGCTCACCTGCTTTGTTGAGGGGCTCAGTTTTTCTAACCAAAGGAGCAGGCGTAGTTACATCATTATCCACATCAGCTGGGGCGGGCCTGGGGAACAGTAGTCAAAGGCTGGCGATTGGTAGCAGGGCCAGTTAGAAAAGACCCGCCGACTCCTGGAACCTGCAGTTTTTCGTTGTCTTGTGTATGCCGCTGTAAAGCTTCTGAAGCCTCTGAGGTCAAAGGCAGTAATAATGCTGGCAAAGATTGCAGCAAGCACGGTTTCGGGCACAGATCGAGTAAACCTCCCTATTTGACAAATACTAGGTCTTTATCCCTCCCCTTGTCTGGGTTTCTCTGCTTCCTGGGGCTGTCCCCGGCACCCTGATGCCTGCGGGTTTTCGGCGCCTAACAAACAAATAAATAAATAAATAAAATAAATCAGAAATCTTGAATCAGAGGGGCTCCGAGGATAAAGACCGGTTTCATGCGGTGATAGATGGCCAAGGACCCCAAACTCTGCGCTAACTCATATTTTTCATTCTCTTGAACATCCTCCCTCTGAAATAGAAGACAGGAGATGAGGGAAATGTGATATGAGAAAGGACATGCGTCAAGTGTATAATACAAATGAGGTATGAAGACTCAGTTGCCCAGCTTCTTCTACCAAGAAATGGTGTTGTGTGGCATCATAGGAGTGAAGCATTTGATACAACCAGACTACACCACCCATGTAGCAGTTGTAGTCCAGGATACACTGTGGCTTGAGAACTGTTGCTGCCTGCCCAGGAAGAGCCATTTCTGTAGTGTGGTCCTTGTGAATGGTAGGTAACATGAAGACGTCTCTTGTCAGAGAAGCACACAACAAGAAGCTCCTCACACCGAAAGGATAGCGTGTGTCATTGCATTTATTTCTGAGTTAACAATTCATGTGAATAGCCCCTCCTATTTTTACGAACCATGCCATGGGCCAGGGTATCCTTTGCAAACAAGGCTCAGAACAGTGGGATTTCAGCATAATCTTTACTGACATGGAGATGGTATTCACAGTGCAAAAGTGGATGGACCAAGTCCCTGATGATCCTCCAGTTTTTTGTTCAAGCAGGTTGAGCAATCAGGAGCATTGGAGTCTTGGAGCCCTTTTCCACATACACACGGAAGAACTGTGTATAGCTGGTACTATTCTCACAGTGCTTAAAGATTTGTATTCCAGACCTGGAGCATTTCAGCGGTATATACTGTTAAAAAAGAACATGCCCTTTGACCAGAAGAAGAGACTTGGCCACCGAGATGTTTTGTGTGGGGCTGTATACCTCTTGGAAAATATCTGAAAGTTGGTTAACATGGTCCTGAGTTTAAAAGGTAGTTGGTGCTGGTGGTGAGTCCTGGGGAGTGCTGCAAAATTGCCCACTATGTGGAAGAATCGTAAGAGGATCTGGTAGTGGTTTCTGCACATCAACACTGAGAAAAGTGCTGTAGACAAAAGAAAGCAACAATTCTAGTATTTCCCTTTTCTGGGTTTTCAGACCAGTCCCATGGCCCTAAAACCTTCTCAGCTCCCTTGCATTGGTGGGAAAACATGACATTGCCCTTACATGCATCCTCATATTGGGGTGTGATTCCGTATATTGCTGTGCGTAGCGATTTGTTTCTGTGGTCATGCCCTGAAGCAGATTAACTGTGAGGAATACGCCAAAGGTTCCATGGACGAAATTTGCCACATCCACCAGAAGCCCCACTGAAGGTGTAATGCTGGGATAACAGGAACATAGTTGTTGGCTGCAACCCATTTTAGACCATGGTTGGTTTGATTCAATCCAGCGAGGGGATATTCATGGGCAAGCTCCCGTATCAGTTGGATTAGCAGGTGGATGAATCTGCCGTCATTGTCAGGAGATAAGTAGATTGTGCGGCAGTATATATTAATAAGAATTAACTGCTTTGAGGGTACCAAGCGCTTGTCTGGCAGAAGAATGCGCAGTGCCATAACCCCGGGCAGATCCATCCAGACTTTCTCAATTAGCCAATTCCGTTTAACATTTATTAAAATTGCGATGCCTCCCGCATTATGACCAGACTTTGCAAGGAGAGCATTCTGAAAGAAAGCTTGAAAACCATCAACATATACTGTGTTCAGGAGCCAAGTTTCCTGTAATAAAATAAAATCAAGTTTAATCAACTCACAAAGAATAGTGTTATTTAAACCATTCTGAAAGCCCGACCAGTTCTAAGAGGGCCCTGTCAAGATTAATACATTAGGAGAGGAGCTAGGGCCTATTGTGGATGGGCTAAAGGCTTGTCTCAATATCTGCAACCTCTGCCACCAGGCTTACATCAGACAGACTCTGAGCTCTCTTAGACAGCCTGTTTGAAATAGGAATACATTCATCTTCATGAAAACTTGGTAATAGCGATGGACGTTTTGGAGAAGAGGTGAGGTTATGAGAGCTGTGATTTGTAGATTTCCTTTTCGGGTTAGGCCTTTGCTTGGTTCGAGGCGAGGTACAGGTTGAAAGTGGGCACTCCGATGTGGTATTTAATACAGTTGTAAAGATGACTTGGGAAAGTTCGAATCCTTTTGAACTAAAGAAGTCGGTTTGATTCCAGATTAGATCCTTAATTGTTGACAATTTAAAGCCCATTCTCGTTATAGCCTTGCCCTCATGCGTCGGCAGATACTTCCAGAATCTGATGTCATTTTGAGAGATATTTCGCAAAACGGGGTTCAGCGCACAGACAGACAGAAAGTAAGGGAGATTGAAAGAGCGTTTATCAAACCCGTCTTGCCTTCAGAACACAAAGATATGGAGAGAGTAGTTACAATATTGAGGTTGCACCAACACCCTTCCATCAGCAGAGTCATTGGGCTTCGGCTGGTTGGCAGACATTGAAGATCTTCTTCTTGGGGTTTGTGTGAAGCAAGAAATATTGGGGCATTCGGATTTAAAGGCGTTAGAGAAGGTTTGATTTTAGGTAACACAGCAGAGGACTTTATTCTGTTGACTTAGTGCAATAATGCGCGAGTCTAAAGATGTTATTACTATTGCTAACTTCAGTGTCTCTTTGTGCGCTTGAACTGTTACAGCATGGGCATTTTTCTGTGATTTAATTAGCTCCTCAACTCTCTCCTCTGTGGATTCCATCTTTTTATCCGAGTTAGCAAACAGCTGATATATCTGTTTTTACTAGTAGCCCTTTGATTGGCATCTAATTTTCTCTTTAAGTGGTCAATGGTGGTTTTTTGACTGGCTAAAAGATGTCATAGAATCTAAGGCCAATTATAAGAAGATGAGGTTAATGCTCATGAAAAGGGGTGGCAGGTTGAGGTAAGGATTCCGGTTGTTTGATAGAGATCGCTGACACATCGAGATGTGAAAGGTCCACTGATAAGTCCACTATTGAAGGGATGTGAGAGTGATTTATGTCAATGACGGGGGAGATGGACTGATCGATTAATGATACAATCTCAGGTAAGACAACGCCCTCGGATGGCATGGGAGCAGTTTCTGGGTTACTTTCAGAGGCGTGTACATGCGCTACCACTTCTACAGGTGGTTTCGTTGTGGTAATTCCCTGAGCTTCACTGACCGTTTGAGTGGCGGGGGAGATTTACTTAGTGGGTGGCTGCACTGTGTTAGTTGTGAATTTTGTAATAGTTTGTTGCGGGGTGCTACAGGTCGGGTGTTTTTTAAATCTTTGCCCATCTTATTTTTCTGCCGAGTAGTAGGCATATGAGGTGCTGAAAAAGTCGAAACATAATGAGGATTTGTTACAATAGAAAGCGGTGTGGCCCTCCCCTGCCACTCACCTGACAGCCACCAGACAGCCCGCTCTGTCCTCCCGCTCCGCCGCAACGCTCAGCCGCTATTTGCCGCTTTAGAAGATGTAACGGGGCTCGGTGTAAAGCCCGGTGCAGGCAGACAGTAAGGAAGGTAGTTACAAAACTACTGGGTTTCCTTCCTTAAAAGAACAACAGGAACTGACATGCTATATGCAAATGATGAGCAACAACTGAAAACTAACGTTGAAAATATATAGTACAAAGGAGTGCAACTAGTGTACAATTTACACATAATTTACAGAGAAAGAAACCATAGAAAGATAAAAAATGTCAGTCCAATTGTCATGAGAATGCAGGCTTAAAAGAAAAACATAGATAATGTTAATAAGTACAATGACACACATATGGGAAATATTTACTGCATTTGAGGTGTATATGGGA
>JASBQP011117900.1:0-10084 GCA_030265095.1 Desmognathus fuscus
ACATGCAGGCCAAAAAAATGATGGATGAAAGCGGCCCAGAGGTGTTCCCAGTGGCTGAGATTAATTCAAGCTTTCATCCATCATCTTTTTGTGTTTTTGCCTTGAAATAAACAGCACTTACGCAGACTTATGCGGACGAAATATGTAAGCGGCCCAAAACTCTTTTGTGAATGAGGCCCTAAATTTGGAGGATTCACATATTGTGGACTTTTAGACTTTTGCTGGTGTTAATACACAATATTACTACTAAACTAAAAATATTACCTTTCTAAAGAAATTGAGGAGGCACATTGTAAATCTAGAGCTCTCTTCCATTTGTGCGAGGAATTTTCAACTAGACCATCAGCCCAGGCCAGCTTACCTTCTCTTGATCTGGTGGAGTCAACGGCTGCCTTGTTCAATCTTAAGGTGGAGAATATTAGGAAGAACATTGAGGATAACGCTGATTATCAGAGTGAGGATTCTGATATGCTTGTTTTGAAAGAGTCAGGCGTTGTGCCACCTTTCACACATTTTTCTAGCATATCAGTGCCTCAAATCATGTCTTGTTTACAGAAGTTATGCCCCTTCTTGCCGTTGGACTCCCTGCCCACACAGGTTGTGAAACACCTGGGTCATCTTCTGTCCTCAGATATCACAGACCTTATTAACAGTAGCTTTGAAGAGGGGATGGTGCCAATTTCATGGAAACATGGGGTGGTAACGCCCCTCCTAAAGAAACAAGATCTAAACCCTGCTGATCCAAAAAACTATAGGCCAGTCACCCAGCTGAAAAATTTGGCTAGGATTGCGAATGCCACTAAAGACCTACAACAGCACTGTGAGATCCATCATTTGCTGCATGACCTGTAATCTGCATTCCGCCCAGGGAGGGGTACGTAAACAGCATTTCTGAACATCCAAGAACATCTGCTGGAGGTTGCGGATTGCGCCCATCCATGGGCCCTAGTTCTGTTGGATCTGTCAACCGCATTCGATACCATAGACCACACTGTTCTGTTCGAGTGGCTCTCCTCAGTTGAGTCACAAACACAGCCCTTGACTGGTGTTGTTTTTTTCTCTCCAACCGAGTTCAGCAAGTGCGCATGGGAGAGGTCTGGGCTATGCCCAGAACCTAAGGCTATGGGGTGCCGCAGGGCTCTGCCCTGTCGCCACTTCTATTTAACATATATGTGTGCCCACTGGCGAGGCTACTGGAGCAGGTTGGTGTAACATTTCAAATGTATGCCGACGACACTCAGTCGGTGTTGGACATTGGTGATGGTCATGTGGGGGTGAGGTGGTTAGGGCATGGATGGGGACCAACTGGCTTAGTCTAAATGAGGACAAGACTGTGGTTCTCATCTTTGGCTCAGTACCCCTGGGCCCTTCTGCAGCTTTCCTGTGGCCTGACTCCTTTGGTCCCCTCCGGGTGCCTGCCCCTCACGCAAAGAAAAAAATCTGGGTGTGTGATTCGGTGGTTCGGGCTCAGCTGACTTCCAGGCCAAAAAAGTGGTGATGTCCAGGCACATCCAGCTCAATCGGATATCTCTTCTCCTTCTCCTCCTTGACCCTGTCCATCAGACCACCCTTTGTCAGTCCCTTGTGCTATCAAAAATCCAATATTGTAATTCGTTTTACACGGGGCTGACTAGGGAAGACAGAGACAAGTTGTGCAGGTTGCAGGCTGTTCGAATGGTCAGTGGTCTACGTAAGTTTTACCTGTCTCCGCAGCCAGAAGACAGCTGGACTGGCTTACAGAACCGAACCAAATAAAGCTAAAAGGGCTCTGCATCATGTGGAGATCCCTGCATGGTATTGGGCCTCGGTACTTTCAGCGTCGGTTTGCCTGGATGGACACTAAATACTGCCCCCATTCTCAACATAAGGGTAGGGTTCAAGCTCCACGTTTTAACAGAGCCAGGGCAGCTGGAATCACCCTCTCAAGGATTGGGGCCAGTTGGTGGAATATGCTGCCCATCCATCTTAGACTGTAAACTTCTTTCCCTCTTTTTAAGAAAGGGGTAAAGATGCACTTGCTACATCTGGATGAAGTCTCAGGATGATCCTCAGGAAACAGCAGTGTCTCTTCTTTTTCTTTATGGATTCAGGGTCTCCTTTTGTAGTTGTGGATTGTTTTTTAGTTTCTGACAGGTTTTTATTGTATTTTATGGTAGGGGAGGGAGGAGAATGCATGTTTTTATGCACTGCGGAGCCATTTGGCAGCTGTGCATTTTATAAATGGCTTAAACAAACACATAAATAAATAAATAACTAAATAAATAAATACTAATAATAATTATAATGGGTTTTTATTTTGCATCAAATTCCAATTGGCTTCGGAACACATGGCATCATGAACAAAAACGTCTTAAAATCCCCCTTGTGCCCTATGTTTGCCCAACATCTCCTTTCCGTATGACAGTCTTTCTCCTGTATTGTCATTCCCTTACTCAGTCCTAAGTATAATGGCAAAAAAGCTTTCACTATTGATTTGGAGGGCAGTTCCTCTCGTATAGCTCCAATTTCAGGGGAGATGCTTTTCCAGGCATCTGCTCCTCGCTGGACAATGGCTCTGCCTCCCTTCCTGGACTTACTGTATCTGGCCCCTTCGAAGTTACCATGCACATGTGTCCATCTGATCATACTCAGACCCCTGTTTTATACCTTCTAGAGTGTGTATTCCTCTTTCTTGGTGCTAACTGAGTACATCAAGTGCTCATAGGTGAGGTGGGAGGCCGTCCTTTGATTTTCCTTTGAGAGGGAAGATCCAGGAGAGGGAAGATCAATGTCAATTGATTTAGCTGATGATGACAGGCCCTTTCAACTGCCACGACTTGAGACCGAGTATCTAGATCCACATTGAGCATAACACCCAAGTCCCTTAACTCCTCTACCGGAGTAGGTTGTGGGCCCCACAGCTCTGGCAATGGGCAGCCGAGCCTTCCTGCCCATGCTTCAGCATCCACCAGGAAGCATTTCAGATTTCCCATTGTTTAGGCACAACAAATTGTGCTTTCTCTATTCCTGGATGGTTACCTCAGCGGGGACTCGTTTCCGCTTCTCTGGTCAAGCCATGCAGATCCACGTCATCCTCTTACATTTGAAAGTGGAGTCTAAGTCCCTGTCGGATGGTGGCCAGGGGATGCTTGTGTAGATTGAAAAGCACTGGGGAGAGGGCAGAGCGTTGGGGCACTCCCCAAATAATCTCTACTGCCTCTGACCAGGCATCCCTACACAGAATCATGCCAAATCCCAGGGCCTTGATGCCCCTCGGTTTCTCTAGCCTATGCAGTAGGATGTTGTGATCCACTGTATTGAATACCTAAGAGAGATCAAGAAGAACCAATGCGGCTGGGTGATCCGTATCAGTGCATCACAGTAAACGTCCTCTCATATCGGCCACAGTAAGCTTTGTACTTCTAGCTGGTCTGAATCCTGATTGCTGGTTGTGGAGTATTCTGTGTCCTTCAAGGTTATCTTATACCTAGAGCACCAAGGCCTGCTCAGTGATCCTAGGTTGGAGAACTCCGCTCCGGGAGTTCTCCTAACCACCGTACTCATCCCACCAACTGAGCCCCAATCCCAAACACCTGACTTTTTAACATTGGGGCTTCAGCACAGTATTCCCCTTTGGAATACACACTGCAGCCACTCCTCCCCAGAGCCATCTTCTTTAATGCGTCACGATGCATCACTATGCAGAAGACTGATCCGAGTCACCCTGCAAAATAGTCGCAAAGCCAGGCCTACCTGGCCACTTTCACAACTATTTTGCAGGGTTATTCAGATCAGATTGATCCGAGACACCCTGCACATGTGCAGTGGAGCCATGCTCCACTGACGTTTCGTGACGTGTTAAAACATATAGCCCTGGGGAGAGTGGGCTGCAGCGTGTATTCCAAAGGGGAATACCATGCTGCAGACCCAATGTTAAACATTCAGGTATTTGGGATTGGGGGTCAGTTGGAGGGCTAGTCAGATGGTTTGGAAAACTCCAGGAGCAGAGTTCTCCTTTAACCGGAGTTCTGTTACTAGATGATAGTTTTTGTAGTCAGTGGATCTGCCCCCTGTTTATTCAGCAGGGGCGTCACAACTCCCTGTTTCTGGGCATATGGGACCTCCCCTTCTTTGAGACTCACGTTAAGCAGTGCTGTGATATCAGGGGCCAGAATGCCTTTGATTTCTTTAATCACATCTGTGGGGATCGGGTCCAGTGCCAAGGATGATGGTCCTATTCTCTGGACGATGCCTCAGACCTCTGCAATGGACACCAGCTGGAAGTGATGAAGGGGTTTGTGGTAAATTGTCTCACCGGACAATTTGATATATGGCCAGGGCTGTGTAATGTGTTCTGCCTCTGAGTTTTGGGAAAGAGCCATTATATTTTTCCTCAGGTGATTAATTTTACTGAGGAAAAAGGATGCAATCCCTTTACGGGTTTCCCTAGACCGTGTCACTTCTGGTTTCTGATTACCCAGTGGTTATAGCAAGTCTCTGGTCACCTTGAATAGCTCCTTTGGCCTGTTCTGTGAGTGGTTGATTCTTGTCTTCACAAATGCCCCTTTTGCAGTCTTAATTTATCCTTTATAGATCTGTTTGTGCTTCTCATAGGCTGAGCAGTCTCCCTGCCTTCTTGATTTTAGTCACCTTCACCGATCCAAAGAATTACAGGCCCATATGATTAATAGATGTCATTTGCAAAATCTTTTGCATAATAATTGCTGGTAAATTACAGGGCTGGATTAACCAATGTAGTCTCCTTTCACAGGTTCAAAATGACTTCATATCTATGTTGGGTACATGAGATCAAATCATATATTTTTATAATATTGTTCAAGATTGGAAAAAATCTAGGTTGCTTTTGTTAAATTATCGACAGCCTTTGATTTGGCAATCACTCTAAAATGTGCAAAATTGTGCATGAGAGAAGCATTTCCCTCCCTTTCATCAATATTAGAAAGGCGCTTTATATAGGTCTTGAAGCCAAAGTAGTTTGCAATAACAACTGCAATGTCACTGAGGCCCTGATAATGAGCCTGATTATGACTAGTGAGAACTGAAAAAAATGTGGTTTTTACTCATTTCTTCCCATTAAGTTCAATCATGAAAAATGAGTAAACACTGCATTTTTTTCAGTCCTTGCAACTCATAATAAGGCCCATAATCCGGCAGAATTTACTCAAATTTTATCACTAAAGCAAAACTCATAATGAGGCTGTATGACTTTACAATTAATTTCAAGTTCAAAGAGAGTTTTTCTTAAACTAATAATACGGGTGCTTTTACCATGGCCCTATGCAAAAACACCTGTATTAGGAGTTTGAGTAAAACCCTCTTTGAACTTGAAATTAATTATAAAGTCTATCAGGTGGAATTCTCTCAAGTTTTACCCCTTAAAGTAAAACTTACAATCAGACCCTGAAAGTTTTTAAATGATAAAAGGAATGAGACAAGGGCGTCCTCTCTCCTCCAAAGAGAAGCTGATGATCTCACGCTTCGAATTTTCTGTAACATTTTAAACAGTGATTTAGCTCATAAAAATCTCTGGATAAAATACATCCATAAATTGTTGGGAACCATTAATCTGCAGGCAATTATGATAAATGAGGAGAAAATAATTAAACCAATAGCAGAGTCTTATATCAATTCCATCTCCAGGCTTATGGGCGAAGATGATTAGGCTAAAAGTTGTATACAATTTTGTGTCATGTATTCCACCCCTGTGAGTTCCTCAGGGAGAACAGTATATCTGTCCATTCCATTGTCGAGGAAAATCGGCTGTAGCCTCATATGTTTCAGATAGGACCTAAACGGTTACTTTTGGCTCAGGAAATCAAAAGCAACCGAGTTGTTTCCTCGCCGGTTCCTTGCACGTGTGGTAACTACAAGGAGGCTATTGTTCATCCTTGTTGTTTTGTAACCTCTATGAGGAACCAAGGAAAATGTGTTTTACCTTTTTTAAAGAAGCTATGGTTTACTTCTATTAAATCCCTTATGTGACACATTCTTCTCTGCAATTAATAGCATTAGATAGCGATTGCATTTGAAGCTTCAATTTTAACTGTTTTTAATTTATACTGTATTTTATAAGGACAGTTTTTATAAGGTTACGCTAAATGGTTTACATCTGCTGGACAAATGATTCGAATATACGTGTGTGGTCAATGCACTTTTATGGAAGAAATTTTTGATGCCTATAAGTTCTGTTGATGCTTGTGTCTGTCCATCTGCCTGGTCATTAGAGTAACCGTTGAAGACGCTGCATAGGATACGTTTCCAGGTGTCCATCAGTATCACTTCACGACTGTTGGAGTTCCTCCAGAAATTCTCTCTCCTCCGCTGGTGGATGGTAAATGCATAGTATGGGGGCAGGTATTTGTTTCTGCGGCCCCTCCTTTTTGAGAAGATGTATTCAATGTATTTAAATGTGGTGGGCAAGTCTTTCAAGGATAATTTCTTTAAGTGAATCTCCTTGTGAGAGATAAGGGCGATGAAATGCGTTATTTAACGCGGGGTGACCAGTATTGTATCTTTCATACTGTAGTCTGTAGATTCACATATAACCGACTCAGTCTTCTCCATTTGGGCAGCAGTGGTTTATTGTATTCATGCTTAAAGGCTTACTTTTAAATTGTACTGCTATCAACTGCTATCTTGTGTTTTGCACAGCATTTCACAAAAATAAATGAGTGCTTATGACCTGTGGGAGAGATCTTGGTGACTTTGTAAGCAGTAGCAAGTGAGGAAAGACTCAATGGAGTTAAAACAAGAAAGAAGGTGAGAGGAGCTCTGATTACGAGTTGGGTGGGAAATGAAAACCGTCTGTAAAACTGTCTGTAAAACTGTTTTACAGATGGTTTTCAGTGGAAAAAGATTTTACAGACAGATTTAACGATGGTTTTCATTTACCACCCAACTCGTAATCAGGGCCTTGGTGTAGCTTTGTGTTGCATTTACAATACTGAAAAAGATTACAAATTATTTTCCATGTTTCCCACCCTCTGTCTCATTGTCAATATGCAAATAATGAAGATACTGTTGATCTACCAATGCAGTTAACATTTCTTTTTGCACAGTGACTGGGCAGGATATCCCCTCAGAGAGAAATCACATTACAATATGTATACAGCACAACAACTGTAGCATACACAAAAATACCCTTTGGATTTAAAGAGGCCCAAACTTGGCTAACGCTACTTTAGTTCTTTGCATTCTCCTTCAAAACTTACTCTTAAATGTAACTTGTCATTCGTTTAAAACATGCTTTGTTTTACAGTAATAGCACTTTCGAAATAGCACATTAACTCGACTGCCTCAGTTTAAACTTGGACAAAATAATAGCTGCATTACGTTTTCCTAGATGTTTACTGCCCTCTAGGGGCGAGCAGGGGAATAATGGCTAATAACATTAACATTTCGACAATAAAACTATACGAAAATGAACTATTTTCAAGGAAAATAGAAACAGAAAGTATAGGCAGTTTTTAAAGCTCTTTACAAAACATCTTTTATTTATTGTGTTCATTGTGATGACGGTGCCTCTTTAACCCCCAATTTCAGTATCAAACTGTTTGTTGAATTTATTGGCATAACTGTTTTTACGCACTAAATGGGCAAGCCCTTCAAAGCCCGAACCCCAAAAGCATCATTAATACTAGTAAAACCCCCTCCCGAATTAAAGCTGTCATAAAAATAGACAACCCTTCATTATAAGGAGAAAAGAGACGTAAAAACAAAAATCAGTCAATTAATGTAAATATTAAATGTTTTTGCTTGAAGGGAAATATGTATGCAGTACTTACGTCAATAAAAGGTCAAAGTTGAAAAGTGATGGTTTTCTTTTGAAGTCAATGCTTAGTTTGTCGGTGGTGGCAAACACCACAAGAACTAAGAATTAAAATAAGTGTTCACAGCAGCCAGAAACCTGAAAAGAAAAGAACACAAATTCTGGTAAACATCAGTCAAACTGTTGAAGTATTGCTGCATAACCTCCTCCTCCATTCCCAATAGTTTTAATATTTCAAACAAGGTTACATTGATTAAATAATCATTTAGAATGGACTGTATGTACTAATGTATATAAAAAAATCTGTGGCCTTTCTTTTTCCATATTAAAAAGCAAAAAAAATCATAAACAACAATTGTTTATGATTTCGTGGTAAAGGTAGAGGGAAAAGTATCACACAAGCAACTACTTGTAAAGGCAGCTTTGTAGCAGCCCCTAAGTAGTTAGTGTGCACATGGGAAAGAAACACGAATAGTGAAAACACAATACTACCAAAGGACTAAAAACAAAACATAAGGATTGAAAAAAAATGGAAAACAGAATCACTGCCAAGTCGGAGATAAGCCACTTAACGGCCATTTGTACTCCCCAAAATCAGGCAAATATTCCCAAAAATAAAAACGGATAGTAAAAATGCTCCCAACATAAACTGGGAAAGAATTGGGCCTGGGAGTCTGTTCCCTGCTTCAGATTTTACAGCCCCAGTGATGCTTGTGGACCAATAGTATCGGCAGTTCAATGCAACAAGCAGGACTCTATTATTGCTACTATCTTATCAAATCCCACTGCTGGGCATAAGAATGTCCTTTTCTACCCCGAATTCCAAAAGTAAGGGGTAAAATATTCCCACTTCATAATCTCATCTGGAGCCCCGATCACTACATTTCAATCATACTCAGCAGGTGGAGGGTATCATTGAACTCTTGTTAATGAAATTAAATGAAAAATATATTTATTTAGCTTGCAGCTGCCTGCTGGCTCTGTTGTTTTAGTCCCAGTATTACACTCTGTGGGATTTGAGAAGGTTTAACAACCCTCTTAGACTTATGGAGGAAACAACCGAAGAGGTTGACTTCAGCAAGCCTCACGCTGTTGTGAACACTGAGCCGGCAAGATTGGCTTCAACACAGGACTGACTATAATGTTATGACCTTGTTTCTTTTTACCTACAAATATATGATAAGGACCTCAGTTAATGGCAGCCATGGGAAGAGGTGCAGGTCCCAAGTAAAGGGGCAGAAGCCCACCTAAACTACGTGCCTTTGAATCCTCTGATTGGGTCAGAGTAACCCTCAGAGGAGTGCCTGATTAGGCCCATCGCTTGCTGAGGAAGGCAGCTCTGCACTCCGCAAATTATATAAACGACTTATCCCTTCCTCCTTACCTAAATCTGCCTGGTCTCGGCTAGTGCTGCTGCAGCTGGTTTACCCTGAAGCAGGGCTTCGTAGGTTGCTGTCCAAAGGGGTGCCAAATTATTTTGTTGACCTCTTCAGACAAGTTCAGTCTGTAGTAGAGACTCCAGTGAGCTCTGCTCCTGCAGTTGCCGTGCCACAATTGTGACGCTGGGTGTTCTAATGCGCGTTCCGTCTCTGCTGGTTACGTGGAACACTCAGGTTCAAAGACTCTGGTTCTAGCTGTGACACTGAGCCAGACCAAGATGAGGGAAATGCAAGAGAGAATTCTGACCTTCCAACATCAGAAAAAAACAAACATAGCTTTTAGGGGAGATGAATGTCTTGGATGACATAAAGTATTTACTGGTTCCATCTAAACCACAATACATCTTTCACCAGTTATATAAATATTCCAGTAAACTTCTTTAAGGCAGTTAATACATATTTCAAAAACATGTATTATTGTCCACTCACAAGTAGATGAAATGGATATTAAATACAGGGCTTCTAGACTTAAGAAACCCTGAGCACAGGTCAAAGATTATTCATAGAGGCATATGGGTTTGAGTGGTATTTATGCTTTTCATTGCTATGGTTCAATACTTTTCTCTTTGATTTTCAGATCTACCCTCTCTCTAGGACAATCATCCTGCAACTTTCACCCCTTGTACCAGATCCATCGTATGCTGCCTACACCTCAGTTTGGGACTCAAATGTCTCTGGGTCTTGTAATTGTGGGAATGAATGACTGAATGAATGAATGAATGAATGAATGAATGAATGAATGAATGAATGAATGAATGAATGAATGAATACTTTATTCGGATCTGAGGAATCCATCAAAGACAGAAATAAAAAACATTCCGAACATGAGTACTATTGTTAATACATAAGGCCATGGCAATCGTCAGAGCCAATTAAA
>JASBQP011128985.1:0-16098 GCA_030265095.1 Desmognathus fuscus
CTCCTCTTCTTTTTAATCTTTATATCCGTCCCCTTGCTGAGCTCATCCACTCCCATGGCATCGTTTCTACTCGTATGCCGATGATACTCAGCTTTTGCTCCGCCTAGATCTTCTTACGGCGGGCACTGCTACCCGGCTCAGATCCTGCCTGACTGCCATTGGGGAGTGGATGAATTCCAACTGGCTCAAGCTTAACGGGGACAAAACTGAACTATTGGTGGTTGGGCCCCCTGATTCTGACACACTTTGGGATAACTCTTTCTGGCCTTCCTCTTTTGGTCCTCTACCCAAACCCCTTCCAGCAGTCAAGAACCTCGGCTTTCGTATTAAAGCCGACCTCTCTCGCGAAGCACAAGTCAGTCACATCTGCAGTACAGGATATCTCAAATTAAAGGTTTTGAGAAAGATCTTGCCGCTCATTCCTACCCATCTCCGTCAATCAGTGGTCACCTCAACCATTATGGGTAGCATTGACTACTGCAATGCTCTTTTTCTCGCCCAGCCTGCTTACCTGTTACAGCGTTTGCAGGTTCTTCAGAACTCAGCAGCCCGCCTTATTCTGGGGCTCTCCAGTCGAGAACATATCTCTGCAGGTCTGCGCAGCCTGCACTGGTTACCTGTATCTTCTCGTATACATTTTAAGGCCCTTTGCATAACTCATCGAGCCTTCTATGAACAGGGACCTCTTTATTTACGAGGATAATTCCAGAGATACCGCCCCGTACGATCCCTCTGTTCTGACAACCAACTGCTGCTGGTCATTCCTCGCTTTCATTGACAGTGCATTGGTGGTAGGACATTTTCGGTGGTTGCGGCCCGCTTGTGGAACGCCCTGCCTTTGGCCCTTCGGGCCATTCAATCTCATCTTTCCTTCCGTCGGGCTTTGAAAACCCATCTCTTCTAGCTCCTTAGGCCTTGCCTCTTTCTGTCTTTCCCAGCGCCATGATGCCCTTGGGTGCTCATGCGCTCTACAAAGCCCGATAAGATAAGCCCTCCATTTCCTGGGTCTCATGTTTGTTTTTGACTTGGGGGAAGTGTGTTTCAATGAAGATTGCATTGTGTACTTTAAAATGCTTTCTTGACTGTTTTGTGCATCATATCTGGCTATTTGCAGATGGCCTTGTTTTTCAGCGTGCAAGCATCTTTCTAACAATACCATGGTTATCCCAGGATTGGTGCTTTGCAACTTCATCAAGACTGGTTTACCCATTTGCCACAAAGGGCCAAAAAGCCCTTTGACATAGTGCTGGCACACTGAACTTCCATCTTGTGTTGAATTTCTGGTGCATTTTCTGTCGGATTACTTTCATATTACACTTATACACTATTTCTATTGTCAGTGTTACACTTTCCTCTACTAGGGCAGTCCCATGGAGGCATACAAGACAAGAAACTAACGTAAGAGATATTCCCTTACCATCACGTCCGCGGCACCCTCATCCTTCAACTCCCGATTCCGATGCAGAAGCTAATTCGAATCCATCACGGCGCTCTGCTAGAGTGGCAGCGCGTAGGACACCGCCCACTCCAACAGCCATTCCAGAGGCTCCCAAGATAAAGACATCGCGCTACCCTGCACCCGCGCCAGACGCCGTACGGCGTTCAGCGAGATTGGCGGCCAAACAAAGTTTAATCGTATCATCACATCTAGCCGCTTCTCTCCTATGCAGATTGCAAACCTTTCCCCGCTCTCTCCAGTCACGCCCACAACAACGTTGATGGGTTCCTGTTCGTCTCATGCTCAGCCACACCCCCTTCCTTCCTATTGGTCACTGCTTCCGTTTCCTCCGTTTCCTCCTGTTTACTATAAAGGTCTCTTTCTCTCATGGCCATGTGCGTCTCAGCGTTTACCGCCACTGACGCTAGTCTCCCTGCTCCTCTCATTCTTCCTTCCTTTTCCTTGCCAATCCTCCTTATCCTGATTACCGCTAGTATCAACTATTTTGGTATCCTGTTCTCTCTAATTCCTGCCGAAGTTGGATACCTGACGTCCTTCCTTCAAGATTCCACACAAGGGTTTTTTGGACCAGTCCTTTTTCCCTTGTAAAGTCCTTCGCCCCCAGTGTTAGTTGTTAAATTTCCGCTGGCATCGGGGGAGGAGCGACAATATTCAACGAGAGGTTTGAAGACCAGTGCTTCAAAACCGGTAAGTTTCAGCCTATCGTTACAGGCTGAGACGCCATTTAAACTTACAGTATGGCTTCTAAGGAGGACCTCACTCTAGCTATACAGCACCTGAACCAACAGGTGGCAGCATTGCAACAGGACAATCTAACGTTACGTCATGCTGTGGATCATCGACCACCTCCCGTGGTTAACAATGCTATTAGCGTTCTTCCACCCATACCAAAGCCTGCTTCCGGACCGTATTCGGGTGAGCCCATGCGACTTAAGGAATTTTTGCAAGCATGCCAGGTTCAATTTAAACTATGCGAAACGCAATTTCCCACAGCAACCAGTAAGGTAGCCTATATTGTTGGAAATCTGACTGGCAACGCACTGGCGTGGGCTGCCCCTTTAGTTACCGCTAACGACCCAGTTATAACGAATCTGGACAATTTTCTAACAGCCTTCAAGGCTATGTTTCAGCGCTCTTCTTGTACTATAGCTGCTGAGGAAGCATTAATGGACATAAATCAAGGGTCACGAGATGTATTGACATATGTTACAAAATTCCGTGCTCTTGCAGCTGAAACACAGTGGACAGACTCCATACTGATAACGTGTTTTCGAAGAGGACTTCGAGATGAACTAAAGGATGAAGTAGCACGAATGGATCGTCCAGGCACTTTACAGAAACTCATTGAAATGGCTTTACAGATTGAGTTTCGTTTCAACGAGAGACGACAGGAGAAAAGAAGAGGAAGTTTACCGCCTCCCCGAAAGATATATTCCAAGACGGGAGAAAACGCTCCAAATACTTCTGCGATATCCAATGAAGAACCTATGCAGGTGGATGTAGTAAGGGGTCCTTTAACAGCGGAAGAGCGCCAACGTCGTCGCTCCAACAATCTGTGCTTATATTGTGGAGATTCCCGACACTTGTTACGCAATTGTCCTCTTTGCCCAAAAAGGAAGGCGGAAAACTAATGGACCTCACTACGAATAGGAAGGAGTCGTGGGGTCGAGAGAAAAAACTTCCTTTACAAGCCACTCAAACCATTGAACCAAACACAGCCCTCTTCACTTTACGAGCAAGATTAATTACGGATAACAACACTTTTGAGGTCCTATCGTTGGTGGATTCTGGAGCTGGAGGAATATTTATAGATGCTGATTGGGCCGAAAAAAATTCCATTCCCACCATACAAAGAAGTCAACCGGTGTTTGTACAAACTATCGACGGTTCTCCCATTGCATCTGGACCCATTGTCTTACGCACACCAGATCTTATGTTACAGATCGGGCTTCACGAAGAAATCATTCAGTTTGATGTAATCAAGTCACCACATTACCCCATTGTATTGGGTCTTCCTTGGTTGAAATATCATGATCCCATCATACGGTGGAAGAGAGGAGTTATTATGTTTTCCTCTGATCTTTGTCTTGAAAGATGCACATCGAAACCTACTTCTACTGAAATTGATATAGTATCAACCAGAAACAATGAAGTTACCTTGGGTAATGTTCAAGCAGAAATACCCGCAGAGTATCAACATTTGTCACAAGTTTTTGAGAACCCTGTGAGCAAGGAACTACCTCCACATCGCCCTTACGATTGTCGTATTGAGATTATACCTGGATCAGTAGTACCCTTTGGAAGCATTTACCGATTGACACCTTCTGAGAAAGAAGTACTCAAGGAGTACTTAGATGAGAATCTAAAGAATGGTCTCATCCGACATTCACGCTCTCCTGCTGGAGCACCACTATTCTTTGTATCGAAGAAGACCGGGGATCTTCGTCCCTGTATAGACTTCAGAGGACTCAACAAGATAACAGTGAGGGATAGATATCCACTTCCCCTCATTCAGGATATAGTTGCAGCAGTTCAAAAAGCAAAAATATTTACCAAACTAGACTTACGCGGGGCATATCATTTACTGCGAATATACCCAGGGGACGAATGGAAGACGGCCTTCCGCACACCTTTTGGCCTGTTCGAGTATGCTGTAATGCCTTTCGGATTAGTCAACGCACCCTCCATTTTCCAACGTTTCATGGACTCTCTGTTTACTGATGTACTCCAGCTTTTTGTCGTAATATATCTAGACGATATATTAATATTCTCAAAAGATGCCAAGACACACATCGTTCATACACAGATCGTTTTGGAAAGACTTAAAGAAAACAGGTTGTACTGCAAACCAGAAAAGTGCCTATTTGACGCAACTCAAGTGGAATACTTGGGGTATATCCTATCTTCTCACGGTGTTTCTATGGACCCTAAGAAGATAACAGCGATTGTACAGTGGCCCCGTCCTGGAGATGTCACAGCCATTCAAAGGTTTCTAGGATTCGCAAATTACTATCGCCCTTTCCTGGATCACTTTGCTGAGATGGCAGCTCCTCTTTGCTATCTTACACGAAAGTCTGTTCCTTTTATATGGACACATCTACAAGAGAAATCATTCATAGCTCTTAAGCAAGCCTTTACTACAGGACCTGTACTAATCACACCAGATGAGCGTCAGCCGTTTATCTTACAGACAGATGCTTCTAACGTTGCCATAGGGGCTGTGTTACTTCAAAGGGCTGAAGATGAGTTGGAACATCCGGTGGCTTATTACTCACGTCTTCTCACTGCAGCAGAACAAAACTACTCCACAATGGAGAAGGAGTTGTTAGCCATTATTGTAGCCCTTCAACAATGGCGTCACCATTGTCTAGGTGCCAGACACCCGGTGCTCGTAAGAACAGATCATAAGAATCTACGTTTCTTTGAGACTGCAGCATGTAGAAACGGCCGACAAGCTCGTTGGGCACTGTTTTTGTCTTCATTTGATCTCAAGATAACCTATATTCCTGGATCTGAAAATATTCTAGCAGATGCTCTATCACGCCAATATTCCGACACTATTGAATGCAAACTACCAGATAAGATTGTACCAAGGAATGCTTTTCTTGGAGCAGCTCACACATTATTGGAAAGGATTCAGGAAGGGGTAAAAGCGGATCCCACAAATCACTTACTCGATCCACGGAACTCACTCAGAGAAGGATTACTGTTTAGGAACACCAAAGTAATGGTGGTAGATAAAAAGACCCAAAGACTTTTGTTGAATATCTACCATGACAATCCTGTTTCTGGTCATCGTGGAATCCAAACAACCATCAATTTGTTACGACGCTCCTTTTGGTGGCCTTCGTTGTCATTAGACGTCACACAATACGTTACTTCCTGTACGGTGTGTGCGCAGAACAAGACACCGCGTAAGAAAACAACTGGATTACTTCGTCCTCTACCCACTCCCACAGAGCCTTGGGAGACATTGGCTATGGATTTCGTTGTGGATCTCCCTCCATCTGAACAGAAGACCACCATTCTTGTTTTTATTGATCTATTCACCAAGACAGGTCATTTCATTCCTTTAAAAGCTTTACCTTCAGCTCGACAATTGGCATATATATTTTTGGAAAACATCTATCGACTCCATGGATTACCTCGGAGGATTCTATCAGACCGCGGTACACAATTTATATCAAAATTTTGGGGAGCTCTGTGTAAGGCATTACACATAGACAGACTTCTATCCTCAGGATATCATCCCCAGACTAATGGAAGCACAGAAAGACTCAATCAAACTATGCTTGCATACTTACGATGCTACGTCAACCAGTCCCAAACCAATTGGGTTACCTATCTACCACTAGCTGAATATGCTTACAATAATGCAATGCATTCTGCAACCAAGATGTCACCTTTCTATGCCTCGTACGGAAGACATCCCAGAAGTCTCCCCATCGATCTAGAGACCAAGAGCACAGTGCCCCAAACGACTTCTCATTTACATGAAATCAAAGAAAACAGTAAACTAATCCAGGAGTCCCTACAGGAAGCTAAGAAACGAATGATCATTACAGCAAACAAGAACAGAGCACTCGCACCAACTTACCAACCTGGAGATATGGTCTGGCTTTCCTCAAAAAATCTACCTACTTTTGGACTTCCCAAGAAGTTCTCACCACGCTATTTTGGTCCGTTTCCAGTTGTTCACATGATCAACCCTGTGGTGGCTCGGTTACAACTTCCCAGGAGGTGGAAGGTACATCCCTCGTTTCATGTATCTCATTTGAAACCAGTTGTTCCTAGTAAGTTCCCTGATCGCATTCCGGCAACACCTCCTCCTGTTTTGGTGGAAAATCAGTTGGAGTATGAAGTACAAGAGATCATTAACTCCCGCTGGTTTCATGGTCGACTTCAATACCTCATTGTATGGAAAGGGTACTCGACAGCTGAAAGGTCATGGGAAGACGCTACAGATGTACATGCACCTCTACGAGTTCGTGTGTTTCATGCCAACCATCCAAACAAACCTGGACCCTTAAAGAAGGATCATACTGTTACACCTTCCTCTACTAGGGAAGTCCCATGGAGGCATACAAGACAAGAAACTAACGTAAGAGATATTCCCTTACCATCACGTCCGCGGCACCCTCATCCTTCAACTCCCGATTCCGATGCAGAAGCTAATTCGAATCCATCACGGCGCTCTGCTAGAGTGGCAGCGCGTAGGACACCGCCCACTCCAACAGCCATTCCAGAGGCTCCCAAGATAAAGACATCGCGCTACCCTGCACCCGCGCCAGACGCCGTACGGCGTTCAGCGAGATTGGCGGCCAAACAAAGTTTAATCGTATCATCACATCTAGCCGCTTCTCTCCTATGCAGATTGCAAACCTTTCCCCGCTCTCTCCAGTCACGCCCACAACAACGTTGATGGGTTCCTGTTCGTCTCATGCTCAGCCACACCCCCTTCCTTCCTATTGGTCACTGCTTCCGTTTCCTCCGTTTCCTCCTGTTTACTATAAAGGTCTCTTTCTCTCATGGCCATGTGCGTCTCAGCGTTTACCGCCACTGACGCTAGTCTCCCTGCTCCTCTCATTCTTCCTTCCTTTTCCTTGCCAATCCTCCTTATCCTGATTACCGCTAGTATCAACTATTTTGGTATCCTGTTCTCTCTAATTCCTGCCGAAGTTGGATACCTGACGTCCTTCCTTCAAGATTCCACACAAGGGTTTTTTGGACCAGTCCTTTTTCCCTTGTAAAGTCCTTCGCCCCCAGTGTTAGTTGTTAAATTTCCGCTGGCATCGGGGGAGGAGCGACAATATTCAACGAGAGGTTTGAAGACCAGTGCTTCAAAACCGGTAAGTTTCAGCCTATCGTTACAGGCTGAGACGCCATTTAAACTTACAGTATGGCTTCTAAGGAGGACCTCACTCTAGCTATACAGCACCTGAACCAACAGGTGGCAGCATTGCAACAGGACAATCTAACGTTACGTCATGCTGTGGATCATCGACCACCTCCCGTGGTTAACAATGCTATTAGCGTTCTTCCACCCATACCAAAGCCTGCTTCCGGACCGTATTCGGGTGAGCCCATGCGACTTAAGGAATTTTTGCAAGCATGCCAGGTTCAATTTAAACTATGCGAAACGCAATTTCCCACAGCAACCAGTAAGGTAGCCTATATTGTTGGAAATCTGACTGGCAACGCACTGGCGTGGGCTGCCCCTTTAGTTACCGCTAACGACCCAGTTATAACGAATCTGGACAATTTTCTAACAGCCTTCAAGGCTATGTTTCAGCGCTCTTCTTGTACTATAGCTGCTGAGGAAGCATTAATGGACATAAATCAAGGGTCACGAGATGTATTGACATATGTTACAAAATTCCGTGCTCTTGCAGCTGAAACACAGTGGACAGACTCCATACTGATAACGTGTTTTCGAAGAGGACTTCGAGATGAACTAAAGGATGAAGTAGCACGAATGGATCGTCCAGGCACTTTACAGAAACTCATTGAAATGGCTTTACAGATTGAGTTTCGTTTCAACGAGAGACGACAGGAGAAAAGAAGAGGAAGTTTACCGCCTCCCCGAAAGATATATTCCAAGACGGGAGAAAACGCTCCAAATACTTCTGCGATATCCAATGAAGAACCTATGCAGGTGGATGTAGTAAGGGGTCCTTTAACAGCGGAAGAGCGCCAACGTCGTCGCTCCAACAATCTGTGCTTATATTGTGGAGATTCCCGACACTTGTTACGCAATTGTCCTCTTTGCCCAAAAAGGAAGGCGGAAAACTAATGGACCTCACTACGAATAGGAAGGAGTCGTGGGGTCGAGAGAAAAAACTTCCTTTACAAGCCACTCAAACCATTGAACCAAACACAGCCCTCTTCACTTTACGAGCAAGATTAATTACGGATAACAACACTTTTGAGGTCCTATCGTTGGTGGATTCTGGAGCTGGAGGAATATTTATAGATGCTGATTGGGCCGAAAAAAATTCCATTCCCACCATACAAAGAAGTCAACCGGTGTTTGTACAAACTATCGACGGTTCTCCCATTGCATCTGGACCCATTGTCTTACGCACACCAGATCTTATGTTACAGATCGGGCTTCACGAAGAAATCATTCAGTTTGATGTAATCAAGTCACCACATTACCCCATTGTATTGGGTCTTCCTTGGTTGAAATATCATGATCCCATCATACGGTGGAAGAGAGGAGTTATTATGTTTTCCTCTGATCTTTGTCTTGAAAGATGCACATCGAAACCTACTTCTACTGAAATTGATATAGTATCAACCAGAAACAATGAAGTTACCTTGGGTAATGTTCAAGCAGAAATACCCGCAGAGTATCAACATTTGTCACAAGTTTTTGAGAACCCTGTGAGCAAGGAACTACCTCCACATCGCCCTTACGATTGTCGTATTGAGATTATACCTGGATCAGTAGTACCCTTTGGAAGCATTTACCGATTGACACCTTCTGAGAAAGAAGTACTCAAGGAGTACTTAGATGAGAATCTAAAGAATGGTCTCATCCGACATTCACGCTCTCCTGCTGGAGCACCACTATTCTTTGTATCGAAGAAGACCGGGGATCTTCGTCCCTGTATAGACTTCAGAGGACTCAACAAGATAACAGTGAGGGATAGATATCCACTTCCCCTCATTCAGGATATAGTTGCAGCAGTTCAAAAAGCAAAAATATTTACCAAACTAGACTTACGCGGGGCATATCATTTACTGCGAATATACCCAGGGGACGAATGGAAGACGGCCTTCCGCACACCTTTTGGCCTGTTCGAGTATGCTGTAATGCCTTTCGGATTAGTCAACGCACCCTCCATTTTCCAACGTTTCATGGACTCTCTGTTTACTGATGTACTCCAGCTTTTTGTCGTAATATATCTAGACGATATATTAATATTCTCAAAAGATGCCAAGACACACATCGTTCATACACAGATCGTTTTGGAAAGACTTAAAGAAAACAGGTTGTACTGCAAACCAGAAAAGTGCCTATTTGACGCAACTCAAGTGGAATACTTGGGGTATATCCTATCTTCTCACGGTGTTTCTATGGACCCTAAGAAGATAACAGCGATTGTACAGTGGCCCCGTCCTGGAGATGTCACAGCCATTCAAAGGTTTCTAGGATTCGCAAATTACTATCGCCCTTTCCTGGATCACTTTGCTGAGATGGCAGCTCCTCTTTGCTATCTTACACGAAAGTCTGTTCCTTTTATTTGGACACATCTACAAGAGAAATAATTTATAGCTCTTAAGCAAGCCTTTACTACAGGTCCTGTACTAATCACACCAGATGAGCGTCAACCGTTTATCTTACAGACGGATGCTTCTAATGTTGCCATAGGAGCTGTGTTACTTCAGAAGGCAGAAGATGAGTTGGAGCATCCGGTGGCTTATTACTCACGTCTTCTTACTGCAGCAGAACAAAACTACTCCACAATGGAGAAGGAGCTGTTAGCCATTATTGTGGCTCTTCAACAATGGCGTCACCATTGTCTAGGTGCCAGACATCCGGTGCTTGTAAGAACAGACCATAAGAATCTACGTTTTTTTGAAACAGCAGCATGCAGAAATGGTCGACAAGCTCGTTGGGCGTTATTTCTGTCTTCTTTCGATCTCAGAATAACCTATATTCCTGGATCGGAAAATGTTCTAGCAGATGCTTTATCACGTCAGTATTCCGACACAATTGAATGTACCTTACCAGCTAAGATTGTACCAAGGAATGCTTTTCTTGGAGTAGCTCATACGTTATTGGAAAAGATTCAGGAAGGTATAAAAGCGGATCCCACAAATCACTTACTCGATCCACGGATCTCCCTCAGAGAAGGATTACTATTCAGGAATACCAAGGTAATGGTGGTAGATAAAAAGACCCAAAGACTTTTGTTGAATATATACCATGACAATCCTGTTTCTGGTCATCGTGGAATTCAAACAACCATCAATTTATTACGACGTTCCTTTTGGTGGCCTACGTTGTCTTTAGACGTCACACAATATATTACCTCCTGTACGGTGTGTGCACAGAACAAGACACCGC
Source organism: Desmognathus fuscus (assembly GCA_030265095.1). Lineage (NCBI taxonomy): Eukaryota > Metazoa > Chordata > Amphibia > Caudata > Plethodontidae > Desmognathus > Desmognathus fuscus. The sequence continues at coordinate 10,536 of JASBQP011128985.1, forward strand.
GTAAGAAGACTACCGGATTACTTCGTCCTCTACCCATTCCCACAGAGCCTTGGGAAACATTGGCTATGGATTTCGTTGTAGATCTCCCTCCTTCTGAACAAAAGACCACCATTCTTGTTTTCATAGATTTGTTTACCAAGACAGGTCATTTCATAGCTTTGAAGAATTTACCTTCTGCTCGTCAATTGGCATATATATTCTTGGAGAACATCTATCGACTTCATGGATTACCTAAAAGGATTCTGTCAGACCGTGGTACACAATTTATATCTAAATTTTGGGGAGCTCTGTGTAAAGCATTGAACATTGACAGGCTTCTATCATCAGGATATCATCCCCAGACAAATGGAAGCACAGAAAGGTTAAATCAAACTATGCTTACATACTTACGATGCTACGTCAACCAATCTCAAACCAACTGGGTTACCTATTTACCATTAGCAGAATATGCTTACAATAATGCTATGCATTCTTCAACCAAGATGTCACCGTTCTATGCCTCTTACGGAAGACATCCAAGAAGTCTTCCCATCGATTTAGAAACCAAAGGTACAGTGCCTCAAACGAATTCACATTTACAGGAGATCAAGGAAAACAGTGAACTAATTCAGCAATCGTTACAAGAAGCTAAGAAACGAATGATCACTACAGCTAATAAAAGCAGAAGACTTGCGCCATCGTATCAACCTGGAGACATGGTATGGCTTTCGTCAAAGAATTTACCTACTTTTGGTTTACCCAAGAAATTTTCACCACGTTATTATGGACCTTTTCCAGTTGTTCACATGATTAATCCTGTGGTGGCTCGGTTACAACTTCCAAAGAGGTGGAAAGTACATCCCTCGTTTCATGTATCACATTTGAAACCAGTTGTGTCTAGTAAGTTTCCAGATCGCATTCAAGCAAACCCTCCTCCGGTACTGGTAAACAACCAATTGGAGTATGAAGTACAAGAGATCATTAACTCTCGCTGGTTTCATGGTCGGCTTCAATATCTCATTGTATGGAAGGGATACTCAACAGCTGAAAGATCATGGGAAGATGCCACGGATGTACACGCACCGTTACGAGTTCGTGTATTTCATACCAAGCATCCAAACAAACCTGGACCCCTAAAGAAGGATCATACTGTTACACCTTCTTCAACTAAGACTGTTCAGAGGAGACCAGATAAGCAATTAAAAGACATTTCCTTACCATTACGGCAGCAGCACCCACGTAATGCAACTCCCGAATCCAGTACAGAAGTCATTCCTGGTACAGTGCGGCGCTCTTCTCGAGTGGCAGCCCGCAATACATCATCCACTCCGGCAGCCATTCCAGAGACAGAGACTCGCAAGACACCAACCTCTGCTACAAACGCACCAGAAGTCATACGGCGCTCAGCTAGACTGAAATCCAAACAAGACGTAACTATACCATCCCGTCTAGCAGTCTCTCTTCTCTACAGATTACAAACTGTTTCTCGTTCCCTTCAGTCACGCCCATAGTCACACCCCTTCCTGTCTATTGGTTCCTGGTCCGTTCCTCCTGTTTACTATAAAGGTCTCTTTCTCTCATAGCCATGTGCGTCTCAGCGTTTACTGCCACTGACGCTAGTTGCTTTCTTCCCGCTACCTCCTCCCTTTTCCTATCTCAATTCTAATATTCCTGACTAAGCCTAAGTCCTTACCTACGTCCTACTGGAACACTATTCGGTATCCTGGTTACAGTACTTCTGCCGGATTTGGACCACCTGAAATCCTACTTCAAGCTTCCAGATTCCAAACAAGGGTTTTTTGGCCAGTCCTTTTTCCCTTGCAGTCCTTCGCCCCCAGTGCTAGCTATTGAATTACTGACATCGGGGGAGGAGTGACAAATTCCACACGTCGGATTGAAGATATCTACTTCGATACCGGTAAGTTTCAGCCTATCGTTACAGGCTGAGACGCCAAAAGATTCATTATGGCTACTACGGCGGATCTCACGCTCGCTATACAACACCTGAATCAACAGGTGGCAGCTCTTCAGCAGGAAAATCAGACGTTGCGTCAAGCTGTGGATCATCGTCCACCGCCAGTGGTAAACAACGCGATTAGCGTTCTGCCACCCATACCAAAGCCTGCTTCCGGAACATACTCTGGGGAACCCATGCGGCTCAAAGAATTTCTACAAGCGTGCCAGGTGCAGTTTAAGTTATGCGAAACTCAATTCCCCACAGCGACAAGTAAAGTAGCGTACATTATTGGAAATTTGACTGGAAACGCTCTGGCGTGGGCTGCGCCTTTAGTCACTTCTAATGACCCTGTTATTACAAATCTGGACAATTTCTTAACAGCCTTTAAGGCTATGTTTCAGCGCTCTTCATGTACCATAGCTGCGGAAGAAGCGTTAATGGACATAAGTCAAGGATCACGAGATGTACTGACTTATGTTACTAAATTCCGAGCTCTGGCAGCGGAAACACAGTGGACTGATTCCATTTTGATAACTTGTTTCCGAAGAGGCCTTCGTGATGAACTAAAGGATGAAATAGCACGAATGGATCGTCCAGGCACTTTACAGAAGCTGATTGAAATGGCCTTGCAGATTGAATATCGTTTCAACGAACGAAGACAGGAGAAAAGAAGAGGAGGTTTACCACCTCCCCGCAAGTTATATCCCAAGACGGGAGACAATGCTCCGAATACCTCTACTACATCAAATGAAGAACCTATGCAGGTGGATGTAGTAAGAGGCCCTTTAACAGCGGAAGAGCGTCAACGTCGTCGTTCCAATAATCTCTGTTTATATTGTGGAGATTCTCGACATTTGTTACGTAATTGCCCTCTTTGCCCTAAAAGGAAGGCGGAAAACTAACGGACCTCACTACGAAAGGGAAGGAGTCGTGGGGTCGAGAAAATCAACTTCCTTTACAAGCCACACAGACCATTGAACCAACCACAGCCCTCTTTACTTTACGAGCAAGATTAACTACGGCGAACACTTCCATTGAGGTCTTATCGTTGGTGGATTCTGGAGCTGGAGGGATATTTATTGATGCTGATTGGGCCAAAAGAAATTCCATTCCTACCATACAAAGAAGTCAACCAGTGCTGGTACAAACAATCGACGGCTCTCCGATTGCATCTGGTCCTATTGTCTTACGTACACCAGACCTCCAGTTACAAATCGGACTTCATGAAGAAACTATACAATTCGATGTCATCAAGTCACCGCATTATCCCATCGTATTGGGTTTACCGTGGTTGAAACATCATGATCCCATTATACGGTGGAAGAAAGGAGTGATTATGTTTTCATCAGATCTTTGTCTTGAACAATGCACATCGAAACCTACTTCCACTGAGATTGATATGGTATCAACCAGAAAGGATGAAGTAACTTTGGGAAATGTTCAAGCAGACATTCCCACAGAATATCGTCATTTGTCACAAGTTTTTGAGAATCCTGCGAGTAAGGAGTTACCGCCCCATCGTCCTTATGATTGTCGCATAGAGATTGTACCCGGAGCAGTGGTACCCTTCGGAGGCATTTATCGATTGACACCTTCTGAGAAAGAAGTACTCAAGGAGTATTTAGATGAGAATCTTAAGAATGGTCTCATCAGACATTCACGATCCCCTGCTGGAGCACCACTATTCTTTGTATCTAAGAAGACTGGGGATCTCCGACCTTGCATCGACTTCAGAGGACTCAACAAGATAACAGTGAGGGACAGATATCCACTTCCTCTTATACAGGATATAGTCGCAGCTGTTCAGCAGGCAAAGGTATTCACCAAATTAGACCTGCGTGGTGCATATCATTTGTTGAGAATATACCCAGGCGATGAATGGAAGACAGCCTTTCGCACACCTTTTGGACTGTTTGAGTATGCTGTAATGCCTTTCGGGTTAGTCAACGCTCCTTCCATTTTTCAACGTTTCATGGATTCCCTGTTCTCTGATGTACTTCAGCTTTTTGTCGTAATATATCTAGACGATATATTAATATTTTCAAATGATGTCAAGTCTCACGTCATCCATACTCAGACCGTCTTGGAAAGACTAAAGGAAAACAAGTTGTACTGCAAACCAGAAAAGTGTCTATTTGATGCAACTCAGGTGGAATATCTGGGTTATATCCTGTCGTCTCACGGTGTTTCCATGGATCCAAAGAAGATAACAGCTATTGTACAGTGGCCCCGTCCGGGAGATGTGACAGCCATTCAAAGATTCCTAGGATTCGCTAATTATTATCGCCCCTTTCTGGATCACTTTGCTGAGATGGCGGCTCCTCTTTGTTATCTTACACGAAAGTCGGTTCCTTTTATTTGGACACATCAACAAGAGAAGGCATTTATAGCTCTCAAACAAGCCTTTACTACAGGTCCTGTACTAATCACACCAGATGAGCGACAACCGTTTCTTTTACAGACGGATGCTTCTAATGTTGCCATTGGAGCTGTACTACTTCAGAAGGCAGAAGATGAGTTGGAACATCCGGTGGCTTATTACTCACGTCTTCTTACTGCAGCAGAACAAAATTACTCTACAATGGAGAAGGAGTTGTTAGCCATTGTGGTAGCCCTTCAACAATGGCGACACCATTGTCTAGGTGCCAGACATCCGGTGATCGTAAGAACAGACCATAAGAATCTTCGGTTTTTTGAAACCGCAGCATGCAGAAACGGACGACAAGCACGTTGGGCATTGTTTTTGTCTTCATTTGATATCAGAATAACCTATATTCCAGGTTCAGAAAATATTCTAGCAGATGCCTTATCACGTCAATATTCCGACATCATTGAATGCGATTTTCCAGCTATGATTGTACCAAAGAATGCTTTTCTTGGAGCAGCTCACACATTATTGGAAAGGATTCAGGAAGGTATAAAGGCAGATCCCACAAACCATCTACTTGATCCTCGGAACTCCCTCAGAGAAGGATTATTATTCAGACATAACAGGGTAATGGTGGTAGACAAGAAGACACAAAGACTTTTGTTGAACATATACCATGACAACCCCGTTTCTGGTCATCGTGGAATCCAAACAACCATTAATTTAATACGACGTTATTTCTGGTGGCCTTCGTTGTCTTCAGACGTCACACAGTATGTTACTTCCTGTACTGTGTGTGCTCAGAACAAGACACCACGACAGAAGACAACTGGATTGCTTCGTCCTCTACCCATCCCCACAGAGCCTTGGGAAACATTGGCTATGGATTTCGTTGTAGATCTCCCTCCATCTGAACAAAAGACCACCATTCTTGTTTTCATAGATTTGTTTACCAAGACAGGTCATTTCATACCCTTGAAGAATTTACCTTCCGCTCGTCAATTGGCATATATATTCTTGGAAAACATATATCGACTTCATGGATTACCTAGAAGGATTCTGTCAGACCGTGGTACACAATTTATATCAAAATTTTGGGGAGCTCTGTGTAAAGCGTTGAACATTGACAGGCTTCTATCATCAGGATATCATCCCCAGACCAACGGAAGCACAGAAAGGCTCAATCAAACTATGCTTACATACTTACGATGCTACGTCAACCAATCTCAAACCAACTGGGTTACCTATTTACCATTAGC
>JASBQP011128986.1:0-10070 GCA_030265095.1 Desmognathus fuscus
TAGTGGTAATTACCACCAAAAGTACATTACCGACCAACTCGTAATTGGTCGGTAATGTACTTTTGGTGGTAATTACCGCCAAAAGTACAATACCGACCAACTCGTAATCAGGTGGAGTTTCGGAACTTAAAGCACAACTCGTAATCAGGGCCTACGTAGTCTCTTATCAAGGAGATTATTTATATATTCATTCACCATGGGTTTGAGTGCTTGATCTCAACTCGATAGATGCTAATATTTGACCAGCTGGAAGTGCCAGCCATACATTTACTGTTCCTTGCTATGTGTGTGGAAGCACACTTGTCACCACCCCCTGTACTCAGAAAGCTGAAGCCATTTCTGGCATCGCCACCAGTAGGTGATATAGTGCCGGTAAACATTAAGAGGTACACTAATTCGTACATCTTTTAACAGCATAAAAGTTCTGTAAAAAAATTAAATTTCCGTGCTTCTTGCTCATAAGACATTATTTTGTTATACACCTCCAACAGCTCAGTTAGCACCACCACTCTTCAATTTCAAATTATGCAGTAGAAGTAACAAACCATCGGTTACTAACTTTACTTGTGAGAATCGACCAGAAGAATGTTGCACTTACCTCAGGGCGTCCGAGGCCAAAGCAGGCCAAAAAGGGCTGGGGGCAGCAGCGCCAGCATCGAGTCTATGAAATCAGAGTAAGAGAGACATAACATTATGATTTGCTCATTCTGCTGCTTGCACATTTAATTACATGCAATAAAATGTTATACACATTAGGTGCTAGAATGGGTCATTGTTTCACTTTCCTCATTTAGAGAAACAATGCCAGACTGATTATCTTGAAATCAAGAAATCTTGGCTTTTGCATTTCCATATCATCAGCCTATTATACCAGATCAGGTCCTTAGAAATGTTAAACTTTACAAGAAAGGGGCATTAGTTTTCAAGCCAACAATGGACTCAGTTAATTGACGAAATAACAAATAGTGGTCTGTTTCTCTACATTTGTCTGGGCACAGATGTATACCTATTTTAGACATATAATAATAATAACACCAAGGGCCTGATTATGAGTTTTGACGGGAAAACCGTCGGTATTACTGATGGTTTTCCCGTTTGCACAAAATTCGGGAAAAAAAACACTGACGGATTACGAGATGAATCTGTCGGTGTTGTAAAAACCATTGGCATATCCTGATGGTTTTTACAACACCGAGGGTGTCACTCGAAACCGACAGTGAAACCATCGGTAAATTCGGGTTGTCATCCTGCACTGACGGTTCCCCCTCCCTCCCCAAAAGTGCCAAATTGGCTGCTTTTTTGGGGGGGTCTGGGGGGTTAAGTTGATTCAGCCCAGGCTTGCCTGGGCTGAATTAAATCACCCCTGGGTGCAAACCCCTTTTTTGGGGCGAGAGGGGTGATTTAGAAATATTACCGTCACCTCCATAAGTGACGGTAATATTTCTGTGCGTTCGTGGGTTTTTTCCCAACTTTTTGAAAAGTTGGAAAAAAGTCATAATTCGCACGGAATGGAATTGACGGTTTTCACCGTCAATTCCATTCACTACCGTCCTAATACACTTAGGACGGTAATTTACAAAGTTGTAAAAACCGTCGGTAACAGAGTTCCCAATGGGTTTTACAACTTTTGGGCAACTCGTAATCAGGCCCCAAGTATTTATATAGCACTTCATGTCCAGAGACTTCTAAGCACGGAATAACAGAGGGTACTATCCCCCACTTCGTGGTACTCAATTTATCAACCTCGGAACAATAAGTGGTTGAGTTGGCCCTGCTGGGATTCGAACCTGTAGCATGTTAAACACAGATACCAGAGGCAAGTGCTTAGCTCGCTGTGCTATCTCACCAGCATATATTAAGGTACAGTCTTTTCTTATGTTAAAAAAATATTTTATTGAACATATCAAAAGAGATTATTGGTCTTCTAAACAAACATTCACTGATCTGGCGCGCCCTAGTACCTAGAGTAGGAAAAAGAAATTCAAACTCTTCATCTAACTCCAGGTTGTCATCACATAGCCTGCCAGATATGCCAGTTTCAATATTAAAAGAATATGATTGCAAATTGTACAAAAATGGGCAGATACAATACATCAAAGAATATGTTGACAACGATTGCCCGTTACACAGATCACCAGACTTTGTTGCCTGATAAGAAAGGATTTGTTGACAACTTTTGGCAGCATAGGTCTGAACTGAAGGTAGTACTTTGCAGTGACTGACATGGCCAGATCACAGACAGTGGTCAAAAGCAGGGGTCTATCTTCAGTTCATAGGGCGAGCAAAAAGGGTAGATCGCTTGCATGACAGCATCATTAAAGGTCTCGGGAAACACAATATTGATCTGGAAATAAGATCATCATACTGGAGACCACTGCCTAGAAGATAATGGAAAAATAATTACATCAGGTCTGTTTGAAAAGCGATGAATTATGTGTCACAATCTCATCAAAATACTGTCAGGATTGTGGGTCACAACCAAGTTGTCATCACATAGCCTGCCAGATATGCCAGGCAGTGACGCAGTTTCAATATCAAAAGAATATGGTTGCAAATTGTACAAAAATGGGTAGATACAATACACCAAAGAATATGTTGACAACAATTGCCCATTACACAGATCACCAGACTTTGTTGCCTGATAAGAAAGGATTTGTTGACAACCTTTGGCAGCATAGGTCTGAATTGAAGGTAGTACTCTGCAGTGACCGACATGCCCAGATCACAGACAGAGGGCAAAAGCAGGGGTCTATCTTCAGTTCATAGGGCAAGCAAAAAGGGTAAATCATGCATGACAGCATCATTGAAGGTCTCAGGAAACACATTAGTGAACTGGAAATAAGATAAGCATACTGGAGACCATGGCCTAGAAGGCAATGGAAAAAGAATTACATCAGGATTGTTTGAAAAGCGATAACTTATGTGTCACAATCTCATCAAAACACTGTCAGGATTGTGGGTATTTCAGATTTCACAGATACTGTATTGGCAACACAGAGCCCTTCATTATAAAATTCCTTAAAGATATTTTGTGCGACCCTTCATTTACTTTTCAGTTCCTGGCTGAACGCATGTACACAGATTTGATATCACACCTTGCCGCTGGCTAGAACTACAGTAATCACAATATGATCCAAGTGGTGCCACAAAGTAAAGGAGAATTGATCTTCAGAACTTCAAATTCTCAACTTTACAAGAGTTCTTGGCCCTGGTACTTGCAGCTTTATGCTTATTTTTTAGACGCAAAGAAGGGACTTTGATGTAGACAACTTCCCCATGCCATGCATTTCTGGGGAAAACTGCTTATATTTGTTTAAAAGTAAAAAAGTCATATTTCTTCAAACATTTACAGATTGTGTTAACAAATGATGGGGAGTGAGAATATGCCAGTTATCTTGGCACAGGATAGACCTAGATGTCCTTCTGGATCACTCTCCAAACCTGTTGAACTATTGGATTCTCTTGGCTTGAAGAGATAGAAAGGAGAACCCACCCACTTTTCCCCTGCTCTGTAAATGAGTAAAGAGGCAGAGAAAAAAAGAGGGCCCCAATCAGGAGCATGGTGGATGCCCTGAAGACGTCTGCACCTCTAACCAATCAAAAAGAAAGATGTGATAAGTAAGGGTCTGTGTTTGCCTACAACAGGCAGCTAGGGACATAGGGGATAGGATTTGGGTTCGGCACACGGAACACTCACCTTACGAGGACCCCCTCCAGCTGTGATTGGTGAGGCATGCATAAATGGAGAGCGCTCCTTGTTCTGGCTTGATTAGACAAATACAACACAAAAACAAGACAGGACAGCGAGAATCGAGATTTTTACGAGACGAGAGGCACCTGATACCAATTCCAGTCATTGCTTTTAAGCCCTGATATCCAACTGGTGACCGCTTATATGACATTTGCAAACTCAGTGCCAGCTGGAAGAATCATGTAGACAAAGAAAGAGAGCTGACGTATCCGCTAGGCAGATCAGGCAAGGACAGGCAGATTACCCAAACAACTGCGGGAGCGATCAGCCAGAGTCAGGCACACCACCACAGTGAGACAGTGTCCTCTGCCAGAAGACCTTACCGGTGTTCCCTGTGCTGAAGGGAAGGGATGATGGAGCGCCCTAACCTCACCCTTGGCGACAATCTGCACTGTTGATATGGCGAAGGGAGAGAGACACGTACCCTGAACCCAGGTAAAGGTCGAACCATCTGATGTCCAGGTGGTTGTGTACTGCCAATCTAGATGTATTCCTGATGGATTTTGCGGTGTGTTGTGTTTGTGGAAAGTGTGCTGTAACTTTCGCTAACCTAATTGTAAGCTAGGTGTTAGGAAGCAGTTTCCTAACAGTACCCCCCTGGCAAGGGGGCGCTCCCCACACCGAAGGCTTATCCGGACGGGCGTGATGGAACAATCTACACAAGCGAAAGGCATGAACATTGCAAGAAAGTTCCCAGGATCAATCTTCCAGACCGTAACCCACCCAGTCGACCAAATAATATGAGATGCCCTTGGACACTCGCGAATCAAGAATCTGATGAATGTCATACTCACCCGAAGCATCTGGTGAAGGCAGAGCATCACAAGAGGGGACATGCATGCCGGGCAGGAAAGGCCTGATCTGTGACACGTGGAAGATGTGTGACAATGCAGGGTCTTAGGTAAGGACAGCCGAAAAACCACTGGGGACAAGATGTGCTGGACTACATATGTACCAATATACCTAGGGAGCAGTTTCTTACATGGAGTACTCTTCCAGTGCATTTGCGATGTGGCCAGGCACACGTTATCCCCGACCACATACTCTGGTGCAGGCACTCAATGTTTGTCCACCTGTACTTTCATAGCCGCTTTGGACGCAATCAAAAGTGATGTCAACACATGTAGACGGCTAGACATTTATTTGAGAAACACAGAAACCTTGGGGACCAGATCAGCTGTGGAAAGCGGGAGGGCAGAAAGCGCAGATGGGAACCTGTCCCTGCACAAAAGGGTGGTTGTTCCAATACCAGAATGAATGTAGTTATTGTACACAAATTCTATTAGGGGCAAGGCTTCATACCATAGACTCTCATCCTACATGCAGTAGACCTGAAAGTACTGTTCCATTGCTTGGTTGAGGCATTCTCTGGATCCATCGGTCTGGAGATTTTAACCCGCAGAAAACAGCAATTCTGTCGACACCCAAGTTGTGGTTAAACTGATGCCAAAACTTGGCTAGGAATTGGGGGCCCTGATCCGAGTTGATATACTGAGATAACCCATGTAATCATAGGATATGATTGATATAAAACTGGACTAGTGTCTTAGCTGACGGGAGACCGTTGATGTCAACTAAGTGGGCCATCTTCATAAAGGTATCAGTGAATACCCATAATGTTTTTCCTTGCTAATCGGAAAGATTGGTGACCATATCCATGGCAGTGGTGTGCCAGGGTCCCGGCGGTACTGGTAAGTGTTTCAACAAACCCAATGGTCTGGTATGAATTGCTTTGGCACGGATACAGATGGGACACTGGTCTATGAAGTGTTGAACTCCATGTTTCATCCCCTCCCACCATACGTATCTTTGTATCAGTTCCAGTGTCTTTACCGTGCCGGGGTGTCCTACTTAAGGGGGGGGTCATGACACCACCTTATAATTTCTGTTTGGAGAGATGAACTAGGAACCCTTATCCTGGTATCCCAAAAGCAAAGACCCTCTGTTTTCTGGTGGGAATGATGTGAAGACGGGAAGTACTCCGTAGGCTGGGAGGTGTAGGTGTACTGAAATTCCTGAAGGAACGTGGTAACTGAAGTGGTCACAGAACTTACAATTTTTCCTGAGGGAATCATAGCTGTAGGTATGATAATGTTATTGTCTTCCTCATCATAACCACGCAAAAGGGCATCAGCATTAGAATTACAGGTGCTGAGTTTGAAGGTGATAATGTAATTAAAATGAGAGAGAAAGATAGACCACTTTGCCTGTCTTCCATTTTGGCAAGTAAGGGGTTTCAGGAACTTGAGATTTTTATGATCAGTATAGATCATGGTAACATTGGGCGAACCCTCCAAGTAGTGCCTCCAAATTTTAAGCGTCTCCTTGATAGCCATGAGTTTGCACTCGTAAATGGTATAGTTTTGTTGGGTGGGAGTAAGTAAAACGCGACAGGGTGTATCAGCTGCAGGGTATTCTTTTGAGAGAGAATAGTCCCGAAGGCTAACTGGGAAGTGCCGATCTCTATCATAAAAGGGACCTCAAAGTGGGAGTGTGCTAGTACAGGAGTCCTCTTACAGGCCGACTTCAACAAACAAAAGGCTTCTTGTTGTTCCTCTTTCCAAAAGAACAGTTTTTTCTTCTGTTACAAGGTTGTCAATGGGATAACCAGTTGGGCAATAGTCCACAATATCCTGGCGATAAAAGTTGGCAAAGCCAAGGAATCTCTGCAAGGCTTTAACAGAACGAGGGGTAGCCCACTACGTGATAGCTTGCACCTTGGCTGGATCCATTTCCTTCCCAGGGCCAGATATAATGTATCCCAAAAAGGGTACACACCCTTTTTGGGATACATTATATCCCACTGTTTATATGGAAATGCTGTTTATATGGAACTTGCATAACTTTGCGTACAATCTACGATGTAGTAATTTTTGGAGAACACATCTAACGTGACCTCGGTGTTCGTGTAATGTGTTGGAGAACACCAAAATTTCAACCAAGTAGATGATTAGAAACGTGTTAAGGATGTCAGAGAACACGTCATTGATGAAGTGTTGGTAATTGGTGTGAGCGTTACACAGCCCAAAGGGCATTACCAGATATTCATAATGCCCATGGGCTGTGCGAAACGCTGTCTTCCACTCATCTCCCCATTTCATGCACCTTTTAGGTCAATCTTAGTGTACCATTTAGCTTCTTGTATCTTATCTAATAAAACAGGGATTAGTGACAATGGGTATTTGTTCTTAATGCTCAAATTGTTCAATTGTTGCTCAAATCAGCCACATTTGTAGCACAGGATACCTCAAACTCAAGATCCTGAGGAAAATCCTGCCCTTTCTTCCCCCCCATCTCTGCAAAACAGTGGTCACTGCTACCATTATGGGTAGCATTGACTACTGCAACGCCCTTTTTCTTGCCCAACCTGCTTACTTGACCCAGAGGCTCCAAATCCTCCAAAACTCTGCTGCACGTTTGATCCTGGGTCTGGCCAGACGCGATCACATCTCAGCTGGCCTACGCAGCCTGCATTGGCTGCCAGTCTCCTCCCGGATCCAATTTAAGGCCCTCTGTATTGTCCATCGAGCCTTTTATGGTCAGGGCCCCTCCTATCTGAAAGAAAAATTCCAAAAATACCGCCCACCCGCTCCCTTAGATCAGACAACCAGTTGCTTCTTGTTGTCCCACGTTACCGCCTTCAACGCACTGGCGGCCGATCTTTCTCAGTGGCGGCAGCTATACTGTGGAATACTCTGCCTTTACCACTCAGAGCTACCCAGTCCCTTGTCGCCTTCCGCCGCCTACTCAAAACCCATCTTTTTAAATAAATCTCTTTCGGCTCTTGCCTTGTCTGACTTTCCTAGCGCCATGATGCCCTCGGGTGCCCGTGCGCTCTACAAGAAAATGTTAAGATAAGATAAGATAAGTTGGTAGTTGGCACAGGGCCAGAGCTCCTCGCAATCCTTTTTAGGGATGAAAAACAGAGGAGCTCTGGCAGGGTCTGATAAAGCCCTTTTCCAAGCTCTCTTGTACATAGGATTGGAGAATCTTGACCTCTCGAAGGCACAATGCATAGAAACACCCACAAGGTATGGGAACGTTAGGTTTCAGGAGTATGGCACAATCATAGGGGCTGTATGGGGGAAGCGCATCAGCTTCTTTGTGGTCAAAGACTGAGATGAGATCTTTATATTCTGTTGGTGCAGGGTTAGCAACGGTGACTTCAGAAATCCCAACTGATTTTACTTCCTTAAGGCATACCTACCCTTTCTTCCCGATCAATGATTGGGTTCCAGGTTGCTAGCCAATACATCCTCAGAATAATCCCCTTGGAAATCTAGCAACAACGGAGAAGTGTTGTGATCTATTAGTCTGGAACTTAAAACCGAGTCATCCACAGAAGTGGCTTTCTCAGGTTTGTACTTTCTCACCTTAGCAATGGAATGGAGGGAGACAAACTGGTTGTCGATGGAATTGCTGTTGGCTCTACATTCCAATAATACCTGGGTACTGATGACATGGCCCTTGGGCAGAAAGAGTTTGATAGGTAAGTACAAGTGAGGAGCTATAGATGCACCGTGTTCTGCACATAGGGGAGAAAGTGGCCCGGTAAACATTTCCCCAAGTTTAGTGGGCCTCCCCATTTCTCCACATTGGGCCTCTTAGGACAGCCTCTGACAGCATGTCCATTTTCCCCACAATAGAAACAGAGGTTTCCCTTCCTACACTTTTCATGCTCGGCTGGAGTTAGAGGTTCTTGTACCTCTCCAATCTGCATGGGTTCATTTTCTTTTAGCCCTTTCTGTAGGCCTATGGGGTTCTTGAAGACAGGTCTTGGATATTCACCCCTACATCTTTCTTTCCTCCACTCCCCCAGGTGCTGATCTACCTGTAAGGTAAGAGCGGTATACATATGGAGGGTGTCAGGGAGAGGCATAACCTGTGACAAAGAGTCTTTGATGTGATCCTGTAAACCTTTATAGAATAAAGAAAAGGGCATCATCTCGTCAGCGAGTACTAGCTGCTAATAATATAAATTGCATGATGTAAGTGTCTCTCGAACCTTATCTAAGGTCTAGTACTTTGTTCTTTTTTGCTTGTCTTTCATGCCGTCTTTCAAACATGGCTGAAAAGGCAGTGTAGAAAGTTTGGTAGTTCAGTAGCCGGGGAGAGGCATTATCAATCATGGGAGTGGGCCCATGTCAGTGCATTCCCTTCCAGGTTCATCAGAACGAAAGTGACCTTACTAGAGTCTGTGGCATAATGCTGGGGTCTGTTCATATAATGAAACTGGCATTTAGGGTCATGAAAGGTAAAAAGTCTTTAGGGTCAATTGCATATCTTTTGGGGATCCGGGGTATGGCAATTGACCACCCACTATAGGGAACCCCCAGGCATAGGCAGTATGTTAGAGGGGCTGGCTACAAGCACTATAGGAGTGCCATTAATGTTTGTTCATGGGTGTGGTCTAGGAGCTTGTAACTCTTTGACACTATCTTGGAGTACTAGCACTCGGTGAATTGTATGTTTTCTTATTGTTAATACTGTTCTTCCCCATTATTTTTTACCTGCTTTATTTTCCCTACATATGAACTTTTCTTTTTCCAAATGTGCCTATTTCCATTGTGACCCTGTCTGTGACCCCTATGTTCTGTCCCTGTCACCCCTGCAAGTGCACCAAGTCACCCCTACCACAGTTCCCCACCACTTCTGCCCTGTATGTGTGTGCTTGTCATTTCTGCAGCTCTCTGCCTCTGTCCCTGTCCCAGTGAAGCCCCTTCCACCCCTTCTTCCTCTCAGCCAGCATGCAGCCTTCACTATGTGTATGCCTATGTGTGTGTCACTGTAATTTCCCCAGCCTCCATTCTAAGGTCAAGGAACTCTTAATTAGGACGACCCTTCCCCAACTATTTCCAGCAGCAGAATCCTGGAGCTTGGCACCAATTATTCTGCAACTATCCACATTGTGTTCCTCCTGCAGGCAGTGTGTGTTCTGTGTATTTACCTGCTACCTTTTGTGTGTCTGCCTATTGATCCTGTCTGGCCCTTTTTAGATTTACCTCCTCACAAGTTTTATTGTTCCTTTCTCTGTTCCTTCCACCTCCGAGCTGTGTGTGAAATGAATTAACTTCCCTTCCCCTCCTGACTTCTAAAGCCTGCATGCCCTTTTATCTCTGTGGGCCAATTAATTAACCTGTTGTCCCTGTGTTTACCCCTTGTGTGTGAATGCCTGTTCCAATAAGTGTCCACCCCATGATGTCAGTTCCCAAAAATGTGCTGCTCCATGTGGGGGTGTGAGTGTGTGATTTGTCCCTGGTGATGTGATGTGTTCCCTGCATGTGTGTGATTGGGTGAGCCCGGTGTGTGATAATGTCAT
>JASBQP011151135.1:0-10009 GCA_030265095.1 Desmognathus fuscus
GTCCATCTCCACGGAATGCGGACGGAGGATGTAACCCAAGTAGGTTACCTTCTGAGTGTGAAACTCGCACTTCTCTAATTTCGCGTAAAGGGAGAACTTTCGCAATCTGAGCAACACCTCCTGCACATCTCTAACGTGTTGGTCTAAATCCGTGGAGTAGATCAGTATGTCGTCAAGATAGATGGCTAAAGAACGTCCAATCAGGTCTTTAAAGATATCAGTAATAAAATACTGGAAAGCTGCTGGTGCATTGGTAAGTCCGAACGGCATGACGAGATATTCGAAGTGTCCAAATCGGCACTTGAACGCAGTTTTCCACTCGTCCCCTTCACGGATCCGAATTAAATTGTAGGCACCCCGGAGATCCAGTTTGGTGAACCAGGATGCTTTCTTGACCAGATCAAGCAGGTCCGGGATGAGCGGTAGGGGGTATCTATTCTTTATAGTAATGTCATTGAGTTCGCCATAATCTATGCAGGGTCGAAGTTCTCCAGTCTTCTTGGGAACGAAGAATATCGGGGCCCCGGCAGGGGACTTGGAAGGTCTTATGAACCCTTTTTTTAAATTTTCCATGATGTACTTCTCCAGTTCCTCAGACTCGTTGAGTGATAGCGAGTAAATTTTCCCGTGTGGAATGGGGGCTCCCGGGATCAGGTCCACAGGGCAATCATATGGGCGATGTGGAGGTAGTTGCTCCGCATCCTTCGCGGAGAAAACGTCTGCGAAGTCTTGATATTCCGGGAGAAGTGGCACTGACATACCGTTGATGGTCTTGGGTCGAAACTGAAGTTCCTTAGAATTCCAATCAATCAAGGGATTATGTTCCTCCAACCACTTCATACCAACGATGAGTGGGTGATGGGGTGAAGCGATGACGTCGAACTCCACCCACTCCTCGTGCTCCCGGATTCTCATCCTTAGTTTAGCGGTCTTCTTGGTAACAGGACCGGACGTCAGCGTAGACCCATCAATGGATTGGAGATGTTCTGGGCTGAGCTTATCTACTAATGGAAAATTGTATTGAGCGGCAGTTGCCAGGTCAATGTATGTTCCGGGGGCGCCACAGTCTAAGAGTAGAGGGAAGGTTTTCCCACCAATCACGTCTGGGAACTCTGCGGGGAGAATAACAAATTTTGTGTCGGCTTGGAGGTAATTGATGGTAGGGAGATGTCTTTGAGTATCTGTAGCTGGGGAATTGGTGCAGGTGCCCAAACGAACTTCCCCGGACTCTATTGGGCGCTGGAGTTTTCCGCCTCCGCTGGGTGGTCCTGTATCCCCTCTATGTAGGACAGGGTTTCAGGTTGCGGAGATCTGGGTGCCAAGGGTTTCTTCACAAGTTTGCAATCCCGCACCAAGTGTCCGGACTGGCCGCAGTACAGGCACAAACCCTCTTTCCTACGCCTGTCCTTCTCTGAATCAGTGAGCGGGGGGCGCCGTTGAGACTTGGGAGGTGTGAAACCGGAGGGCTCGTCCTTTCGTTTTCCCCCATTGACACTGGGGGTCCGAGTGGATTGAGGAATGACTAAAGGGAACCGTCTAGTACTTCGTTGAAACTCCCCACGACGTTCCCTAATGCGCAAATCTATTTGAAGGGTGAGGTCAATCAGTTCTCTCAGCGTGGCGGGCATAGGGTACACCGCGTGGAGAGCGTCCTTAAATTCATCTCTTAGACCCTGCAAGAATACAGAATACTGTGTTTCCTCCGCCCAATTTAGTTCAGTCGCCAGTTGTTGGAATTTATTGAGATAGGCCGTTATTTCTCTTCCCCCTTGCCTCAGGTTGAGGAACTCGACTCGCCTAGCATGGGTGGAGAAGTGACGGTCAAACACCTTCTTAAATTCCAAGGAGAAGGTGTCAAAATCGTCTAGCCAGGGACTTAGGCGTTCGACCAGGGGGCTGGCCCAATTCAAGGCATCTCCGGTCAAATTGGAAATCAAAAAGAGCACCTTTGCACGGTCTGTAGGGAACTGCAGGGGTTTTGCAAGATAATGTAAGGAACACTGCATAAAAAACTGTTTACACAGCTGAGGGTCTCCTGCGTATTTCTCTGGTGAGGTTAATTTCAGTTCCTTAGGCTTTACCACCATTTCATGTGGTAGGGAGAGCCGTGGCATATCTAGCTCAGGGTCAGGAGGGCCTTGGGCCTCTAAGACCTCAGATTCCTCCAGGGCGGTGAGCCTAGAATGGACGGACTGAAATTCCCTCCTTGACTCACGAATCTCCAATTCTAAACTCCCTAAACGGGAGGTTAACGTTTCCAAAAGTTCTTCCATCTCCGGCAGAACCTCTGCGAGGCTTTGGCAATCTGTCACAAAGCTCAACAATCAGGTCACTACAACTATCACTTACTTGAGAGCTGCGTGAGGCTGGGCCGGAAATGGAAGCGAGGAGCGGTTACAGCCGCCTGGGACCACAGGAGTTGGAGACCCAGGGGGCCGGCGCCGCCAAGGGAAGGAGGGGTGAAGGTTGATGAGCAGGGCTGCTGGGCTTCTGCAGGGCTGCTGGGCTGTAGAGCAGGGCTGCTGAGCTGTAGAGCAGGGCTGCTGAGCTGCTGGGCTGCAGGGCTGCTGGGCTGGTGAGCAGGGTTGCGGAGCTACTGGGCTGCTGCAGGGCTGCTGGGCTGATTCGGGGATTCTGGGTAGGACCTACAATACAGAGGGGCGTCCGTTAAGACCTACACACCCTCTCACACTCCCAAGTCTCCCCCTATCTACCCGTCTGTGATGTGTGGAACAGAACCCTCACCTGATGGGGGCGGCGCCGGGTGGTGCAGCCGGGAGGTGATGAGATTGTGGACTTCTGCATGCAGTACCCTATAATCACCAGAGAGGGCAACGTGACGTCACACGTCGTGGTTGTGGCCTTGTCTGTGCTGATCGACTGTGCAGGCTGCAGCGGGTTCAGCTCCCGTTCTGGCGGGGAGCCGCTGCTGCGGGAGGAGGGGTGCTGCAGGCGCCCAGCGGTGGGGCCTGCGCTGATTTACAACTGAGGAGGGTCCCGAGGCGAGCGTAGGGAGACACAAAGGGAAGCGGCCTCCTCGCTCGCGCGAGCCCCAACCTGGGGGCGGGCTAGCCCAACAGAAAAAACAGCGACAGAGTACGGGGGGTCAAGGTTACCGGACCGAAGGAGTCCAGGAATGTCCGGCGGGGTTCAAGGTTCTTGACGCTCGGTTGCAGGCCTCAGGAGGAGGAGAAAAGCAAGACACATCCGAAGGCCAGTGAGAGCAGTTGCCAAAGCGCCAGGGCGGCGGTTTAGAATTCGGAGGTGAGCGTGGTTCCGATGGACGGTGTCCCCAGGGGGTCCATCCACCTGGAGCTATGTACAAACTATGTACAAACCTATCTACAATGTGTACTAACTATAAAACATGTGCAGCTATGTACAAACCTATCTATGTTATTGTTATTTACACTAACTATAAAACATGTGCAGCTATGTACAAACCTATCGGTACAAACCTATCTACATGGGGTGCCCTGTTACATTTTCCCCCCCTTTAGGTAACCATAATAAACCTACTTTATTTAACATTTCTGGGGGTCGTGGTTCTTGTTGTCTTCCGGGCTGGTTTGAGTAGCGAGACATGGAAGGTGGGGTGGACTCTCCATCCTCTTGGCAGCTTTAGCTTGAAGGAAAGTGGAGAGTATTTAACTTCAATCTGAAAGGGACCAAAATACCTAGGTTTAAGTTTAGGTGTCATCCCTGGTACCCGCAAGTTCTTGGAGCTTAGCCATACCCAATCGCCCGCTTGGAAATCCGGGGGAGCCCTCCTAGATCTATCTGCGCAGCGTTTATGTCTGTCTTGGGCATCTCTGAGGTTTTGCGAGACGGTGTCAAACCTAGTCCCCGGGGTTGTTAAGGGGGCCTGGGGTGCGGCTTTGGGAAGGGATGGGATGACCCTTGGATGGAAACCGTAGGTTGCCTGAAAAGGGGACATTTTGAGACTCTCGTGATAATTATTGTTATATGAAAACTCAGCGGTGGGTAGTAACTCGCTCCAGTTTTTCCCCGAGTCGGAGATGTAGCAGCGGAGGTACTGCTCTAAGGTTTGGTTCAATCTCTCGGTTTGGCCATCGGTCTGGGGGTGATAGGCTGAGGATAGCTTTGGTGTTACCCCCCATTGGTTGAGGGCCTCCCTCCAAAATTTGGCGACAAACTGGGGTCCCCTGTCTGACACTATTTCCTTAGGGAGACCGTGTGCCCTTACTACATGCTTAATAAAGAGAGTCACTAGAGTGCTAGCAGATGGCACTTTCCTAAGGGGAACAAAGTGGGCGAGCTTAGTGAGATAATCAATGATTACCCATATTGCGGTATTCCCTGAACTGATTGGTAAATCGGTGATAAAGTCCATACTTATTTTTTCCCACGGCTGTGAGGGTGCAGGGATGGGATTTAGGAGGCCATAAGGCTTGGTGTGGCTAGACTTGGCTTGGGCGCATGTAGGGCAGGCATCTAAGTAGGCTCGTAAGTCCCTGCCCAGAGTGGGCCACCAGAAATCCCGCCCTAACTTTTCCCTGGTGGCTTGGTACCCGGGGTGTCCCGCCCAAATCGAGTCGTGACATTGAGTAAGTACTTCATGGACCAGCTTGGGGGGGACGAATATCTTCCCATTAACTCTAATCATGCCTTGTTCATCAGTGGAAGCTCCCTCGAGGTCCCTTATGAGTTCCCGTCCCTGGGGTGAGCGGGGAAAATCGACCAAGTCCCTCACTAACCCGTTTTGCAGTTCCATTTGAGCGATAACCGAGGTGTCCGGAAGGATGGGCGTTTTGGAGTAATCAACTTTGGTTCCCGGGAACCCTATCCGGGAGAGGGCGTCTGCTTTTCGGTTGGTAGACCCAGGTCGGTATGATATCTCGAAGTTAAAACGCGAAAAGAAAAGGGCCCATCTGGCATGCCTTGCGCCTTGACATCGCGCTTTCTTTAAATACAAGAGGTTCCTGTGGTCCGTCCACACCTCGATTTTCTCCTTGGCTCCTTCCAGATAATGTCTCCATCTGAGGAAAGCTTCCCGGATGGCGAGGAGCTCCTTCTCCAAAATGGTGTAGTTTTTTTCCGCATCCGTTAGTCTCCGAGAATGGAACGCTACAGGTTTCAAGACACCCAGATTGCCCCTCTGGGAGAGTACGCAACCAACCGCCTCATCAGAGGCATCCGCTTCAACGACGAATGGCCTAGCTTGATCCGGTTGGGTAAGAATAGGTGCCGAACAGAATTTCGCTTTGAGAGCGTCAAAGGCTTCTTGGTGGGTCGGAGTCCAACAAAAGGCTGCTCCTTTCCGGGTGAGTCTTGAAATCGGGGTCGCCAGTTTGGAAAAGTCCGCGATGAACCGCCGATAGAAATTGGAAAACCCCAAAAATTGCTGTACTTCTTTAACGGTAGTGGGCGGTGGCCAATTGAGCACTGCAGAAATTTTTGCGGGGTCCATCTCCACGGAATGCGGACGGAGGATGTAACCCAAGTAGGTTACCTTCTGAGTGTGAAACTCGCACTTCTCTAGTTTCGCGTAAAGGGAGAACTTTCGCAATCTGAGCAACACCTCCTGCACATCTTTAACGTGTTGGTCTAAATCCGTGGAGTAGATCAGTATGTCGTCAAGATAGAGGGCTAAAGAACGTCCAATCAGGTCTTTAAAAATATCAGTAATAAAATACTGGAAAGCTGCTGGTGCATTGGTGAGTCCGAACGGCATGACGAGATATTCGAAGTGTCCAAAACGGCACTTGAACGCCGTCTTCCACTCATCCCCCTCTCGGATACGTATTAAGTTATAAGCCCCCCGCAAATCTAATTTGGAAAACCAATTGGCATTCTTAACGAAATCCAGCAGATCCGGAATCAGGGGTAAGGGGTATCGGTTCTTCACAGTGACGTCGTTCAATTCGCTATAATCAATGCATGGCCGCAACTCACCTGACTTCTTGGGTACAAAGAAAATAGGAGCCCCTGCGGGAGACTTGGAAGGGCGAATGAAACCTTTCTTTAAGTTCTCAGTTATATACCGTTCCAATTCCTCAGCCTCATTGTTTGACAGGGAATAAATTTTCCCATGGGGAATTACGGCATTGGGCATTGGGTCCACAGGGCAATCATAAGGCCGATGTGGGGGTAACTGCTCGGCTTCTTTTTTTGAAAATACATCCTTAAACCCCTGATATTCTCCTGGTAGCGTGACTTCCAGCGATGCCAAAGTGTCCACCGACGTTCCCATGCAACCTTGGCAATAGTCTGAATCAAAATTCAGCGTTTTCTCCTTCCAGTCCACCCGTGGATTATGCAATTCCAACCACCGCATTCCCCCGACCAGGGGGTGATGCGGGGAGGCAATCAGATCGAACTCAACGGTTTCCTTATGGTTCAAAGTTGTAGTCATGAGCAGTTTAGCGGTCTTCTGAGTCACCGGTCCAGAGACCAACAAGGAGCCATCAATTGATCGAAGAGTTTCAGGGACAAGCTTATTTTCCAAGGGAACTTTGTGTCTGATAGCGAACTCCTGGTCCATGTATAATCCTGGGGCCCCGCAGTCAATTAAGAGAGGACAACTTTGCCCCTTGAGGTCTTCTATTTCCGGGAATTGGATGGACAATGTTAAGAACTTGGTATCATTTTGGAGGTGATTTACAGTGGGGAGAAGGAGTGGAAACTTACGGCCCAAACAGGAGTCCCCTACAACCGCTGGGCCTCCACGTTTCCCGCCTGCTCCGAAATCCCCAGCGAAGACTCCTGAAGATTGGAAAGCGTTGTCTCTGGCGTTGGGGTCAAAGAAGTCTTGGTCACACCCCCCGAACTCTTAATTAACCTACACTCCCGCACCAGGTGCCCTGCCTGACCGCAGTAAAGGCACAAGCCTTCCCTACGTCTTCTCTCTTTCTCTTGCTCCGTGAGCGGAGGCCTCCCTCCTGATCTCACGGTTTTCCCAATAGGATTTGAGTTGTTCGGACTAGGCTTTAGTGGCCACCCTCCTTTATCAATGGATGGAGTAGGCGGTAAAACCCTCCGAGCGCGATACTGTTCTGACTTACGCTCTCGTAGTCTCAGGTCTACCTGTAGCGATAAATCAATTAACCCTTGTAAGGTCCCCGGCATTGGGTATACATGACTTATAGCCTCTTTATATTCCTCCCTGAGTCCCTGCAAGAATATGGAAAACTGGGTAGCCTCTGCCCACCCCAATTCTATTGCCAATTGTTGAAACTGGTTAAGGTAAGCAGTGAGGTCTCTACCTCCCTGACGTATATTCAAGAACTTTACACTCTGAGACTGCACTGTCAATTGGTGATCAAACACTCTTTTGAACTCTGACGTAAAAACTTCGAAATTGTCTAACCACGGACTGGTGCGTTCAATTAATGGATTTGCCCAATTTAAAGCGTCCCCACTCAAGTTTGAAATTACAAAGAGTACTTTCGCTCTATTGGTCATAAACTGTGCTGGTTTCCCCAAGAAATGTAGAGAACACTGTGTCAAGAAATTCCTACACTGCTGAGGGTCCCCAAAGTACCTATCCGGGGCGGTCAATTTTAACTCTTTGGAGAGAGCCACGTTTTCGGGTCGTTCAGGGGACAATAAGGGCATAGACTCCCCTAGGGGTGAGTGGTCTCCAGGTCCCTCTGCTTCTCCTGAAGCAAAGTCTTCTAGACTACTCAAACGGTCTTGAACTGTCTGATAGACCTTCTTGGAATCTCTTATTTCTAACTCCAAACTCTCCAGTCGTTGGGACATCTTTTCTAAAATTCGCTCCAGCTCCATCTCCAGTAGGATCTCTGTTAGGCTTTGGCACTCTGTCACAAAGGTACTCTAAGGTGTGCTGAAACCCTTACCTGACAGATCGGACTGGAGTGTGATGGGAGCTGAGAAAGGGTCGACGCCAACCTCCAGTGACCCTAAGACACACTAGTATGCCCTGATCCCGGGAGGCCGGCGCCGCCAAGGTGTGGAGGAGGTAGAGGTGATGGACGGGGTCAGATCAGGTGTCGGGTCAACCCAGGATGGAGAGGAATGGTGGGCTCAGCAGGCGACAGGAGATCTGCAAGACACAGGGGAAGGATTTAGTGGACTGTGCCAGGGTCTCCACCTGGCTCTTTTAGCTACTTTCAGTTCAGACTCTGGGGCGCAGGTGGCGGCGCCGGGTGTACATTGTGGTAGGCAGCAGGTCCAGGTAGGCAACGTGCAACTCCAGGGTGTGCAGGGCGCTGGAGTGGGGCTTTGCGTCTTCCTTGTTTCGCGTCTTCCTTGCTGGCACTGCGCAGGCACTGCGAGTGGCACTGCGCATGCGTCGGGTCCCGCGACACTGCTCTGGAGGCGCGTGCGCGGCCGGGAGTGGACTCGAGTCCCCCGGGGGCGCTCCTCGCGCAGTGAAGGACCTACGGCCTAACGGGCTTCTGAGACTCGCCCGGCCGTCGTGAGAGGGGGGACAAAAGGTCCCAACCGAGGCCCACAAGGGCGAGCTAGCTCAAAATGGGTAGCGAGGCACTTAAGCGCATTCTTACAACAAGTCCGGCGATGACGTCACATACGACCTGTGATGATGCGGTGAAGTCCCTCTACAACAACCAAAGTCTTGCACGTTGAAGCGAGGTAGTTCTGTGCCCACAGTCACGAGTGTTGTCTCCAGCTGGGACGTCGAGTGGTCGCTGCAAAGTCTATGGATATGAGGGACAGGAGCTCATGCTCGGAGCGTCTGTCCTGGTTAAGAGTCAGGTGCCAAAGCCCCGTCCCAACTGCCTGATTGGAATGTCCAGCAGCCGCATTCCAGAGTCCGGTACGGGGCCCTGCCAGGGACAACCTAAAGGTACCTTTCCCCTTCTCAGTGGTGTGACCTATGTTACCTATGCTATGCTATGCTATGTATATATACAACTGTCCCTATGTACGTGTACGTAACCTAACCTATCCCTATGTACATATACAACAACTATCCTATCCCTATGTATACAACTACTATCCTATCCCTATGTATACAACTACTATCCTATCCCTATGTATACAACTATCCTACGACGTAGTGTGTGTATGACATTTTCCCCACCTTTTTGTACCCCTAACATCTATGGACCATAAGGGGAACCCTAAATCTTTGGCAAACCGGTTTCCTAGCAGGTTTCAGTAGGGACACATGAAACGTCGGGTGCAACCGCCAGGCTAAGGGAACCTTTAATTTAAAAGAGACGGGAGAGAACCTTTCAAGAATCTGGAAAGGGCCTAGGAACTTAGGTTTCAACTTTGGATTGGTGCCTGGTAGACGGATATTCCGGGAGCTCAGCCACACCCAGTCACCTTGTTGAAAATCTGGTGGGGGTCTCCTTGACCTATTGGCATACCCTTCCATTCTCCTTTGGGAGTGTAGAAGGTTCTGGGCAACCTCTTGAAAGTTTCGGGGCTCAGGGCCTGTTAGTGGGGTCTTAGGAACCGAGAGACGTTCCTGGGGTTGAACCCATACGTGGCCATGAAAGGAGTCATTCCTAAACTCTCGTGATGATTGTTATTATAACTGAATTCAGCTGTGGGCAACAGCTCACTCCAATTCTTACCAGACGAGTGTACATAGCATCTTAGGTATTGTTCCAGAGTTTGATTCAGTCTTTCTGTTTGGCCGTCGGTTTGAGGGTGGTAAGCGGAGGAAAGTTTCACCGTAACCCCCCAGTTTTTTAGAACTTCCCTCCAGAACTTGGCTACGAATTGGGGTCCTCTATCAGATATTATCTCTTTTGGAAGGCCATGAAGCCGCACAATGTGTTTGAGAAACAAGTTTACCAGCACTGCGGCCGTGGGCAATCTCTTTAATGGAACAAAGTGCGCCAATTTCGTGAAATAATCTATAACTACCCAAACCACCGTGTGACCTGAGCTATTGGGGAGGTCTGTGACGAAATCCATGCTTACACGTTCCCATGGGTGCGAGGGTACCTCGATAGGACGTAGAAGTCCATAAGGTTTCGCATGACTTATCTTCGCTTGTGCACAGATCGCGCAACGCGATACATAGTCGTTAATATCCCTGACCAAA